>JXCR01108885.1:396545-417044 GCA_002079205.1 Phalaenopsis hybrid cultivar
ATAGCAAGTATCAACATTATGCTCATATTTGTATGTATTGGATATTCGTACAAAAGGAATTCTATGTTAGGTGTTTTGATGTATGCCCAATAATGATATAGTGCTAATCAATGATATGCATGCTGAAATGAATGAAATAAATGAAAATAGCTAACATGTTTAGATTATAATGATCTATAATTAGTAGAATAAAATTGAGTATATAATATAAAATTTTATCTGTGTGATATCAATGGTTATCAATTAGAATTATTACAAGAAAAATTTATGCTTAGGTTTGTTACGTTTAAGTATCTCAAATCTTTTATTTAGAAGAATAGAGATGTAAATGTGAATATAATTTGTAGTTATTATTGGGTTTCTATAATGATAAAGTACCTAAAGAGTATTACAAGTGGATGCCAAAGACAATTGTATAATACAACAATTAGGACAGCTATGCTATGTGAATCAAGTGTTGGGTATTAAAAGAGTCATTTATAGTTAAGTTTTGCTTTTTAGAAATGAGAATACTAATCTGGACGCGTGGAAAAATTATGAAGGGTAAATTAAAAAATGATTATATTTGAAGTACGGTTGGAGTGAAATCTATTGCATATAAANATGAAGTATTGACTAATATTACATATTATTGTGGAGTAACCATGGAGTTTTTAGTTAAAAAAAATAATAGCAAGTATCAACATTATGCTCATATTTGTATGTATTGGATATTCGTACAAAAGGAATTCTATGTTAGGTGTTTTGATGTATGCCCAATAATGATATAGTGCTAATCAATGATATGCATGCTGAAATGAATGAAAAAAATGAAAATAGCTAACATGTTTAGATTATAATGATCTATAATTAGTAGAATAAAATTGAGTATATAATATAAAATTTTATCTGTGTGATATCAATGGTTATCAATTAGAATTATTACAAGAAAAATTTATACTTAGGTTTGTTACGTTTAAGTATCTCAAATCTTTTATTTAGAAGAATAGACATGTAAATGTGAATATAATTTGTAGTTATTATTGAGTTTCTATAATGATAAAGTACCTAAATAGTATTACAAGTGGATGCCAAAGACAATTGTATAATACAACAATTAGGTCAGCTATGCTATGTGAATCAAGTGTTGGGTATTAAAAGAGTCATTTATAGTTAAGTTTTGCTTTTTAGAAATGAGAATACTAATCTGGACGCGTGGAATGAAGGGTAAATTAAAAAATGATTATATTTGAAGTACGGTTGGAGTGAAATCTATTGCATATAAAGTAGTTATAAAGTTAATTTAAGAAATTTGGACATATACAATGAAGGGTATAATGTAGTTAAAATTAGTATTGAATGATTAAGATAGAAGTTAGTAGATCTAAAGTAATTTGGATAGAAGTTTTTCAAAATGATTTGCGAAGAATATATATAACATCTCATATAACACTAAACAAAAACTAATGAAAATGAGGATTCTCTCCACATATTTGGTATAATACTCCGATGTTGATATCTACATTAGCCTTAGGATTAGAACAGCATCACTGTTGAAATCAACACCTATGCAAAAAAATTCTTCTATATTCATCCATTTTTGGAAGTCAGTGATGGTTTTAAATTTTCATAATTTGGAACATATGTAGAACGAGCAGTGGGAAATTAGATTTTGCTATATCGACAAAGATCTTAGCTGCATATTACACATGCCTAAATGATGCATGACAGTTTGCTTTGTCTTGACTTTGCCATTTCTTTAATTAAGGTTGGAGTCATGAAAATCTTCCACCACCATTTACTGTCTTACAAATTGATTGCTTTATGATTTTATCTTGCATGAAATTTCTTGACATTGTTCTAGGGTTCTAGAACAAATGAGGGGATACAAAAAGAAGTTAGGGAAGTTATATAGGGTTAGGATGTCAGATGAAATCCAGTGTGAACGGCGGCGGGGCGGTGATTCGGAAGTAGAAAACATCGGTGTTCTACTGCCGAACACCGAAAAAAGTAAATTTGACAGTTGTCCGGCTGAAAACGGCGGCCGACTAGCAAAACAACGAGTTATAGGTTGTGAGGGGACTCAACCACCTATTCTTGGGCAAGCTACAAACNAAATCGATAGTGAGAGTGTTACGTTTATGCCTTAGTCTAAGAGCAAGTTTGTCTTTTGTTTGTCTAAGGGCAATTTAATCGTTTATCATTAATATTGTTATTGTGTATAAATAAGCTTATTATGTTTAGGGTTAGGTTGGATGCATGAGATTGGATAGAGATTGGATTGCGAGTCTTGGGTTTAGGTTTTTGGAGAGATTTCCTACCTCTCAAATTGTAGAAATTGAGAGATATCGCCCACCTCTCGAATCGTAGGTGCTTATCTTTTGTATTTTTATTGAGTTGTTTGAATTATTGAAATAAAAAAACTATTTTGCTCAAATTTCTATGAAGAATTGTCAATTTTTGCTCCGGATCGTATCAAAGAGCAGTCAATAAGAAATTTGCTAATCATTATAGTTGTAAAGAAATTTATATTTGCCATACGTGCGAATTCACGTACCAGAGAGGTTTGATATGAGATATGTCCAATTTGCAGCTATAAAGTGTCCTAGATGTCCGCTTATTGGCTGCTTTATAAAGAGTGGTAAGCGGCCTCTCGTATAAAATTAGGAAAGTATGGTGCCTTAAAAATGGAAATCATCCAATCAATCTACTAGTAGAGTGTCTATGATTTGATGAGTTTCTAGTTTTGATACCTAGGCCTTAGTAGGATATCTGAATCTTCATCTCTTCTTAAATATCATTGTTATGGCTATTTTTGTTCTCTTTTTGGATGAATAGGATTTTGGAGAGATTCCTTTTTACTTGAACTTGGGCATATCCTTAATAAATACTACCCCATTAAGGGATTGTTTGACAATGGATTTAGGCAAGGATTTATGCAGGATGTAAGCGAAATCTTGCCAAACAGTCATTTTGGAAAAAATAAATCCGGGGATGTGATAAATCCGGATTTCACGGAATTCGTCTGGAAATCTCAAATTTAGTAAATCCTATGAATGAGTGGATTTAAGTTCGCCGGCTGTAAATTTATGGCTCTGTCTAATAGTTTTATGGATTTATTAAATCCGTTGCCAAACAGTTTTTGAAATTTAACTCCTTCAAGATTTGCTAAATCCTAATTTTACAGGATTTAATAAATCTTAGTAATTTAAATGTAATGGGTTGTTAGACAACACCTAAATTACTTCAAGGGTAGAGATCTATTTAGAACGTGCCACTTAGGAATTTTCAAGGAGCTGCATTTGTCATACAAGATACTTGTCCTATATTTTTTTCATGTTATCTGGCTGGAGGCGGATGAAGCAGAAGTTGAAATATTTCTCTCCTTGAATTCCTTCATATAGGACCTCCTTCTCGCTGTTCTTTCCATCCTTCACTCCAAATTTCTTCTCTTGACAAGAAATGGGCTGCTGTTTGGATTTGAAGGTGATCTCAGCGTCCCATGATGGTTCTCAACGCACATCCGACATATCTTCACTATTTCATATGAGATTATCTAGGTAATCTTTTGCTTATTTGTTATTTTATTTGTGGCTTAAAAGTAATTTTTAGAATATTTTTTAGCCCTCCAGAAGCTCTTATGATTAACATGTTTACCTATTTTCCCCCATCTTCCTTATAATAATAATAATAATAATTTTAGATATTATTTCATGTTAAAAATAATTATTTTTGTTGGATGTAATCTTAATTGTTCTTTTAAAGCTTTCGACCTGGAAATATAATATTTGCTTGACCATGAATTCAATCAACATTTTACACTTTTTTGGATGGCGTAACTAACAAATTTATGAAGTGCATTATCAATCAAAAGCTAAATGGAGCTATCTTTAAAGAAGATGTATAAAGTTATTTATATGTCCATATCAGATATTTATTGAAATTTAAAGAGTAACTGGGAATTGTTCGTTGGCCTGCTAATATTTTAATAAAAATTAGAAGACTTGAGTGGATGCCAAAAAAAAAAAAAAAAAAAACTGTGACGCTGATATTTTGTAGATGCTTATAATTGTTGTAATTATGGAGGAATAAAACTTACAATAGTTCTGGATAATCATGTTCTTTTGCGAGAATCAATTTACTTTTATGATAGAAAGATCTGTTATGGAAGTGAATTTTGTTTTAAGAGAATAAATGGAAAGTAAAAGAGTTAAGAATGGATTCTAATGTGTTTTTTGGTTTGTATAAGGTATATGGTTGTGAGAAAGACTCGCCAAAGCCTTTCTATGCTTTTTCCCATGCAAACACTCATCATAAAGGACTCATATTTCTCTTTGATGATGTGTGCAGTAAGCAAGTGATTGCTGTGAATGATGCATGAGAATTGATATAATTTGCACTAAGAAAGTGCGTTTGTCAAAGGCATATTGAAGTTAATAAAATATGTATGATGAAGTATTGACTAATATTACATATTATTGTGGAGTAACCATGGAGTTTTTAGTTAAAAAAAATAATAGCAAGTATCAACATTATGCTCATATTTGTATGTATTGGATATTCGTACAAAAGGAATTCTATGTTAGGTGTTTTGATGTATGCCCAATAATGATATAGTGCTAATCAATGATATGCATGCTGAAATGAATGAAAAAAATGAAAATAGCTAACATGTTTAGATTATAATGGTCTATAATTAGTAGAATAAAATTGAGTATATAATATAAAATTTTATCTGTGTGATATCAATGGTTATCAATTAGAATTATTACAAGAAAAATTTATACTTAGGTTTGTTACGTTTAAGTATCTCAAATCTTTTATTTAGAAGAATAGACATGTAAATGTGAATATAATTTGTAGTTATTATTGAGTTTCTATAATGATAAAGTACCTAAATAGTATTACAAGTGGATGCCAAAGACAATTGTATAATACAACAATTAGGTCAGCTATGCTATGTGAATCAAGTGTTGGGTATTAAAAGAGTCATTTATAGTTAAGTTTTGCTTTTTAGAAATGAGAATACTAATCTGGACGCGTGGAATGAAGGGTAAATTAAAAAATGATTATATTTGAAGTACGGTTGGAGTGAAATCTATTGCATATAAAGTAGTTATAAAGTTAATTTAAGAAATTTGGACATATACAATGAAGGGTATAATGTAGTTAAAATTAGTATTGAATGATTAAGATAGAAGTTAGTAGATCTAAAGTAATTTGGATAGAAGTTTTTCAAAATGATTTGCGAAGAATATATATAACATCTCATATAACACTAAACAAAAACTAATGAAAAATGAGGATTCTCTCCACATATTTGGTATAATACTCCGATGTTGATATCTACATTAGCCTTAGGATTAGAACAGCATCACTGTTGAAATCAACACCTATGCAAAAAATTTCTTCTATATTCATCCATTTTTGGAAGTCAGTGATGGTTTTAAATTTTCATAATTTGGAACATATGTAGAACGAGCAGTGGGAAATTAGATGTTGTTATATCGACAAAGATCTTAGCTGCATATTACACATGCCTAAATGATGCTTGACAATTTGCTTTGTCTTGACTTTGCCATTTCTTTAATTAAGGTTGGAGTCATGAAAATCTTCCACCACCATTTGCTGTTTTACAAATTGATTGCTTTATGATTTTATCTTGTATGAAATTTCTTCACATTGTTCTAGGGTTCTAGAACAAATGAGGGGATACAAAAAGAAGTTAGGGAAGTTATATAGGGTTAGGATGTCAGATGAAATCCGGTGTGAACGGCGGCGGGGCGGTGATTCGGAAGTAGAAAACATCGGTGTTCTATTGCCGAACACCGAAAAAAGTAAATTTGACAGTTGTCCAGCTGAAAACGGTGGCCGACTAGCAAAACAACGAGTTATAGGTTGTGAGGGGACTCAACCACCTATTCTTGGACAAGCTACAAACACCACTTGCAAAAGGAAGAAACTTCAACACTCCAAAGAGCATAAATCAGAGAAAATTCTCTCAAAATTCATAAAGTTAAAACTGAAATTCAAACAACTACCACACAACTTTTATAGAAGTCTCCTAATGGAAAATAATCTAATTAGAAAAGAGAAATTTATGAAAAAAAAAACAACATAAAAGAAATAGAAATATGCCAGAATTAATTTCAGAATTACATCCCATGCCACATGTCCGCCGCGGTCGCTGACGGTTTTGTAATCTTGCAGTTCTATAACCTTTCAAACTGCGATCACGTGGCTTAAGCTCCCGCATTATTCTCTCTAGCTAGGAGAGGCTTCTTTTTTGCACGCTTCTGAAATCANCAACATAAAAGAAATAGAAATATGCCAGAATTAATTTCGGAATTACATCCCATGCCACATGTCCACCGTGGTCGCTGACGGTTTTGTAATCTTGCAGTTCTACAACCTTTCAAACTGTGATCATGTGGCTTAAGCTCCCACATTATTCTCTCTAGCTAGGAGAGGCTTCTTTTTTGCACGCTTCTGAAATCAATCTACTGCCACCATAACAAAATCATTGTTTTGTTGTTTATGAGGCAACTACATTACAAAATCTATACTCATGTCCAATCCATGCTATTTTAAAACACATCATTTCAAAATATATCCTCATAAAATAAATTGTCATCCTTTTTTGGCACAACTAGAGCCGAAATTGCCTATAGACAGTTATTCTCACAAATAAAGTCTCAAACCATTAAATCTGTAACTTGTTTCTCCTATTATTCATACTCGGGTGATCACATCCAATAAACAAGCTTGTTGGAGGAACTAACTCTGGAATGAAATCTATGGCAGACTGGACCTCCCTCAACAATAATCAACTAGGAGGTAAACTGTCTGTTAGGACTCCATACTTTCTAGGACAATCAATGTTAGTCTTGCCAGGGGCTCTCTCATGGGCTAAAGCTTGAATCATTAATATTTCTCCCTCATCAGCTGCAAGCTGATACTCTTCTTTGATGTCTTTATTCACTTTTGTGTCACTGCCTATTTACTAAACCGCTCTCTGCTCAGTGAAAGAGATCACCCTTATGTTAGGGTAATCTGATGTAATGTGTCCAAAATCTTGACACCGGAAGCACTTTTTGGCTAGGATAGATTTGAGAGTACTGGCGGTCTATACTTCTTCTCCACTCTAGATGGGTCACTCCTCAGACGAACTCGACTTGGATGCTCCACTAGGCGTGCTATTGCTATCTGATTCAATGGCTGATTTCTGTTTGAAAAAATGTGTGGACCTGATACTGCAATGTTGTCTCTCCACCTTAAAGGCTAGGATCGGAATATCCTATAATGTCCAATATGATCGTAATTGTACCATATTGCCAATGGACAATTTCAATCTCCCAAGATATCGGGCTATGGTGTATTATTATGGTTTCACTAGTTCACATTTCAACATAAGCTGCTTGATCTCAGTGGTGTACTCTCCAGTGAGAGACCTTGTTGCTGTAAATGGTGAAATCTTAAAAATATATTTTGTTTGTACTGTGTTGGTAGGCACTTACAGTGCATCTTCCTTTTTATTTTAGATTAGGTAGTGAATTTACATTTTACTTTTCACTGTCGAATATGTTTCAGATTCTCCTACCATATGGAAGCATTCTTCTTGAGCTTGACGACTGTCAATTTAAAAATCGTCATGAGGAACATTTTTGTATTAAAAAAAATATTTCACTGTTTGAAGTCATTCTATATACTCTTTCAGATCCATGTGATAGTCAGGATCTGGTAAATTCATTTATACTCCGAAGTCATGGCTTCTCCTTTGATATTTCATGCGGAATCACCGGGGTATTTGTTCTTCATTATTGGAAACTTTTCGATAGAAGGGGTTCACTTTCTCCCATTGATCAAATGAGTCACCGTTGTGACAATGGGTGACCTTATCAGATTGTCTCTACTCAAAGAAGGCCATCTTTTGTTGCATTTGGAGGACTTTCCTGCAAGGTTGTGAACACCTCGTTGCGGGTTTCTTCGTGGTGACATGATGTCTTGTTCTTCCCATGGAAGTTTTGATGGAAAAAAAATATATGGGTTAGGGCTTCGGCTAGGTGGATGATGTGGGGAAAACAAAATTTGTGTGGGAGCGTTAGGTTAGGTTTTATGATATCTTAGTTTAGGTGTAAGAGAAATCCCTAAAAATTTAGGGTTTTCCGAGATTTGATACCATATATCATCATTCTAGGGCTCTAGAAGTTGTGAGGGGATACAAAAAAGAGTTTCCTTAAGTTATAGGTTGGGTAACGAGAATGGGAGGAAGGATCTCGGATGAAATGTAGTGTGAACGGTGGTGGCGCAGTGACCCAGAAGCAGAAAACATTGGTAGAAGCAAGTTGAACAGCTGTCCAGCTGAAAATAACTGTGGACCGGTGAAATGGTGAGGTATGGGCTGCAATTGGATTTTTACACGTGTTCATGGGCAAGCTATAGACACACTACTTCCAAAAAAAAGATATTATTAGCACTCCAGAGAGCATAAATCAGAGATAAATCTCTCAAAATTCATAAAGTTAAAAACTGAAATCCAAACAACTATCACACAACATATATAAAAGTCTCTTAATGGAAATAATCTAATTAGAAAGTAGGATATCAGGAAAGAAACATAAAATAAATAAAAATATGCTGGAATTTATTCTAGGACTACATCCCTTTGAACCGCGGTCATACGGCTTCAGCTCCCGCATCATTGCTGATGATTGTTCTTAAAGGAACTGCATTCTTATTTGCCTCATTTTATTAGTTTAGTGTGATTAAACTATTTTTTATTTTGAAATTCTGGGATGATTTTAGCTGAGATAACCTTTGTATTCTAGGATTTTTCCATTTTCTGAGAACTCTTTTAAAAGGGTTGTGACAGGCAACTTTAAAAGCAGAAGACATTCTGAATTCTTGGCCAGAGGCCGAAGTGGGAAGGATTTTACGTGATTATGGAGAGGAAAGCAATTGGCGGTTCCTTCAGAAAAAGATTATGAATGCTCGAGAGGAAGGAGGCTTGCATTCCACAAGAGAACTCGTAGATCTTGTTCGTAAAGCCTCCGGAAAGTCAGGAGGTATATATCCTGTGTTGGGTTCATGATGCAATTTTTAAAAAAATTTAAATTTCTTAGTGTTATTATAAAGGCCGTGCGTTCTTCTTCACCGTATTCTGCAGTATGTTACTTTACTGGACTAAAACAAAATTCCAGGTTCTGTTAATAGTTTGTCTGCTTGATTTTCTTAAATCTTAAGACTTCTTTTAGTGCTGCTTTAATGATCTGAATATTTTATTTTTCTCTGTATACTGCAGGAAGACAAGGCTGGATTAAGACAGCTACAAGGGTGTTCCAAGCACTAAGGATTGTAGTTAATGATGAACTTCAAACACTTGAAAACGCAATCTATGCTTGTTTTGACTGCCTCTCCTCTGGAGGCCGGCTTGCTGTAATCTCATTCCACAGTTTAGAGGACAGAATAGTGAAAAAAGCTTTTCTTGACATAACTGAAAATGAAGGAGAGGATGATGAAGAAGATTATGAGGGCAAAACTAATGATGAAATTAGCACTGAAACGCAAATTTGGACCAAGCAAAAGGTAGTAGGGAGGAATGGGACCATCCTAACTAAGAGGCCAATAACACCATCTGAAGAAGAGGAGAGATTAAATCGTAGGTGTAGGAGTGCTAAACTTCGGGTTTTTCAAAAGCATTAAAGATCAACGTGGGCTTTGTTTAGAGAACAGCACTTGGCAACTTGACGTGAAGGTAAGTAATGTTATTAATGAGTTTTCTCTATTCATATATAGCTGTGGACTAACACATGTTTAACGGTAAGAAATTGGGGAGCTACCAAAATTTTGAATTTACTACATGAGAATTCTTTTGCTATCTGCAATGGTTTAGTTGTGTATGCCTTGAATTTTTTGACCAATTTTGGTTGTTTTCAAAATGAAAAATCAATGATAATTAAGTTGAATGCAATATTTTTAAAAGCGTGTTTTACAAGTAAAGCCAAGCGAAGACCGTTTCGCTTTGTTGAAACGCGCTTCAAAGCATTGTAGTTGATTTGTAATTTTTAAGTTCTTAATTGTTGCTATAAATAATTAAAAATTATTTAAAATTTTAATTTGTAGGTTCGTGTTCAATGTTTGCCTTCAAGTTAAGTGTTGTACATAATCATTTTTATTTTATATCCTTTTTAAGTCATACTGTATATTTTATAATTGTTAATGAATGTATTTATACATTAATAGTTTTATATAACCTATCAGCATTTTGGTTAATAAAAGCACCACTTCGATTTTTTTTTTATGCTTTGAAGCAAAAATAAAATCTTGTGCATCGCATTACGCATTGCGCTTTGAAATACTGGTTAATGGTTAAAACATAATTTTGTCATAGAAATTATAGTTTTATCCACCCAAGCTATTTTATGTAATCTTGAATGTGGTTTAGGTTTTAATTTATATGATTATTGATAGATTGAGCCATAACATTACTAAACTTCCACTATCTAAGAGGAATGCGATAAGTTTATTTAGGTTCTATTTTAACTTTATAGAATATTTAAAGAACTTTTGAAGAACTTTCAATAAAACCATCTTCACAACCACTTTCCTCTTACTAAAATTCATGCATGCCTTCTCATTTTTTTATTTCATTGCCATCTTATTCCACATCAACCTGTAAATTTCTACTAGGAACCTTTATTTGTAAAGTGACCCATTTGATGATGTTTAAAATAAAGCTTTAGTAGAAATTTTTGAGCCATATGTAGTGGCATTAGATTTTTTTGTCTTAGTGGTTTTGATAACATTAGTGTTACCACCCATATATTTTATGGGTGTAGCAAGGTGAATTTGACTATTTTAAAGAAATGATGCATATCTAGTATATGTTCTTTTCATGTAGATGTAATTTTAATTGCTACTTAAAATCTAATGCAAGTTAGCGAGGGAATGTGATGTGTTGTCATTTTTCTTTTGATGTCAATCCATGTTTAAATCTATAAAATATCATTTTATAAATAAATAATTATGTACGTGAAAAAAAAAATCTATAAAATATGTATACATCATAATTGCCAGCATGAATCTCAAAAAAAATGAATGACTAAAGGGCTAAAAAACTTTCATCTAAGATAGGTGATAGACTGACAATTCAATGCAAAGCATGAGAAGTCGTGTCTCTAAACCTAGGTCAATACTTTGGAGATGTTTTCTAGCTTGATAGTGACAAAATCTACCAAGAGTGAAGCGTAAATCATTCCGACAACGAGTCTCGTCGGATATCTTATATAGACAGCGCAAGATCCACCCAAAATCTTGTGAAAGGAAATGTTCTGCTGGGGCAATGAACTGATCAGGCAGACGAAGATGCAGGCCTTGTAAGCCTTGAGCCAAACGACAAAAAAACCACCACTCACCCGTGAAACAAATTGACCTGTCAGCTGTCTGAAAAATCGACTAGAGCGTAAACGAAAACCCTCAACCACGACTAATAGACTGTCTTACTTTTTGCCATGACGGACGAGATCAACACTCGAACGGATACCTCAGTCAACCAACACACGACAAGGTCGCGACTCAGCCGACCTTCTCAACCTGCCGAAGTCAAGCAAGTTGATTGATTAATTAGCACTATATTAGAATTCAAACTGTAATAGAGATATGATATAAAATTTATATAATTAATTAGAGCGTTAATTATATTAAGAACAGTTTCCATAACTGTTCCTCCTTTTCTGTGATTATGTAAAATACGTTCCTATAAATATGAGACAAATGGATGACTAAAGGAAGGCAGACATTTGGACTATCCCCTCCCTCGACAGTGAAGTCTTGACCCACTGTACTTTCTTCTCTCTCATTCACTTGATTCTAACTTTCGAGGCGTGCTCACAAAGAGACAGTCAGAAATTCAACACCTGAAAGGTGGTGCGGTGAGTGTGGACATACCCCATACAGAAGCAGAGCTAACTACGAAGGGGCAACTTCCCAAAGAGAGATAATACGCATGGAACCCAACAGAGACGCTACACAACTAGACATTCATGGGCAGTTCCAGGGCTTAAAAGCCCAAATGACCCTTATGATGGAGCAATTCGAGGTTCTATGGGCAGCAATCACCTAGAGGAACGAACATGCACATCGCCTGGAAGTAGAACCCTTGGGGGTTCGTCCCCAAAGGCCCCACTAGGGAACCCACATATCTCGCACAAGCAGGTCAACAACCAGCAGACGGAGGGACAAGGTGTCCCAACACACCGACACAACCACATCTGCACAGGCGAACTGGCGATGGGAAGAATGGATGGTAGTGCTTGTCTTGCCGCACGCAGGAGGGGCCTTTACTCACCAAATCAAAGAGGCCATACCCTGCCCAAGATAAGGATTCTTCGCCTGAATTCTTACAAATGGAGGACAGACTTGATCGACCACATCACGTCTTCCAAATCATATGTCAGTCTAGTCCAGATTGACGACCCTATAATGTGTCGTCTCTTCTTAGGGCCCGTTTGGGACAACTTATTTACAGCGGTGGCGTTTTTAAAAACGCCACCGTCCGTTTGAATAAAGCGTTCCGCGAGCTTATGGGAAAAAGATGTTTTCCATTTACATTAAACGCGGATCGTGGGGGAGGACCTGCGATCCGCGTTTCATTTGGGCGAAAGACCTTTCGCCCCTGCCCTCTGCCGTTCGCTGAAAGCTCGAAGTCGATAAGGGAAGCTTAAGGAATTGGAGAGATGCATCCTATTTCGACGTTGATGAGATCCCTTGGCGGCGACGACTGCTATCTGGGGTTCAATCCTTACATCTCCTCCCAAAGCTACGATTCCTACTCAACCCTCGCTGCCGAGGAGTACGACAAGGATCCAATTCAAATCTCAGCCGACGGGATCACCTCCTCCGCCTTCCCTGCCGGCTTTGGCTTTATCTATGATGAAACATCCCCACCTAACCAGAGGGATACAACTATCTCAGACTCGATCTGGTAACTTTGCATTGCCTTATTTTTTAAGATTTTTGTGTGCTTTACATCTATTTCTTTTTTACTTTTTTTGAGCTTTGACTGACTGCTTGAATTGAAGTCTGGAGTGCTTGTTTGCGGCATTGGTATTTAATTTTCTTTGATTTGTTGGATTAACTGCCTCGCTTTTGTTAGGAATCGAGCAATGCGTGTCGGATTTTGGAGATTTTAATGGGGTTTTGAGTTTTCATTATTATTTTTTTTCCTAGAGACAGTTGGATCATGGATGTTAGGAGCTGGCAGGATTTACTTTTTTGGAGTAGTGCTTTATTCAATCAGGCATGAATGGGGGTGGTTTGGATTTGATATTGGCGAGTCCTATTATTATTTATGCACCGGACTAGATGAGAAAAGTTTATTGGCGGGATTTTTGTGTTGGAATTAATGGGCTTTGATCCTACACAGTTACCACAATGACTGTGCAGTATTCCATACTACACATCCAATTTCTTTTGGATGCGTGTATTGACTTTCTTAAAGCCCGAGTGGTTTGAAATAATGGGATCGTCTCCATGTTAAATCAAGAGGATTTAAGTCCCGGAAGTAGTTTTTGTTTGGTTTGTAATTCATTGGAATTTGATCAATTGTGCAACAATTTTGTTTGGTTATTTGAATTCACGTGGATGCTATTTTTAATAAATTCTTTATAATAAAGAACCTAAGTATTTGGATCAAGAACTTAAAAAGAATGGATTTTGACATCTATATTTTAACAAATTTTATTGTCTAGACAACGTGTTTTGATGAAATAAACACACCATACAAAGAACACTTGGATTTGAATCCATGTTAGATGTTTTTATTTCTGGTTGTTGAGGCTCTCATGCTATCAACAAAGCAACCAAGCTGGCTATCCCTTGTTGCTTGACTTCTTATGTTCCTAGCTTACTATTGCTTGATGTTTGCTAATGATCAATTCCTCTTAACCATTGAAGTTCAACTTTGATCTTTTTTATTTCATGTTCTTGTTTATTAGGAGAACAATCAAGCTAAACGTTCATCATTCTTTACTTCTAATGTTCCATGTCAACCATTATCCAATGCATGCCAATGATCGTTGCTCAACTTTCTTCTAATGTTTCATGTCAACCAACTATCATGATTTTGTATTGTTATGAAATGATATTTTTTTTGTTCTCAACTGTCAGATGTGTAGCCGTTAAAGTTCTAGTGTATACTGCAACACTGCGTCTGTCTGAATGATCTTTTATCTACGAAAAACTACAAATCAACTGTTTTCCAAACGCACAAACCAAACAACTAAACAATTTATCCAAAATAGGGTTGAGAAAAGAACGAATTCTGCTGCACAGATTATTCATTTAATTAAAAAAAAATTCTAAATAAGCTGTTTACAAAACGCACTAACCAAACAGCTAAACTGCTTATTCAGAACAGGGACAAAATGGTCAATTTTTTACAATCAGCTGTTTTCCATAAGCGCCAACCAAACAGCCAGACAGCTTATCCGGATCAGCTGCTCATCAGCATATTATCAGGATAAGCTGCTTATCAGCAGAAGCTTGATAAGCTGCAGCTGTCCCAAACAGACCCTTAATCACCCTGAAAGAGTCAGCCATTCAGTGGTTCAATGGTTTGCCAACCGAAACCATCTCAAGTTACTACGAGTTTAAGAGACTCTTTGTTTTACACTTCTAAAATGTGCAGAAGCCGAGGAAAGACTTAGACACCCTGCTCGACTTCAATCAGGGAGAAAATGAGAGTCTAACGGCCTACATCATTTGCTTCTTGAATGATATGCTGGAAGTTAGAAATGTGAAGTCAGAAATAGTCGGAACCGCCTTGAAGCGAGGAGTCTGAAGCAAGTGATTCAGGTATGACTTAAATCTGTTTAAACCTACTATTTTTGCAGAAGTATTGGAGATTGCGAACGAGCACATACTCGCCGAAGAAGACCTCCAGAGCTCCCCGAAGGATAAGCAGGGCACACCCGAACATCCCTCGAAGAAGCGGAAAGAACGAGGAGAACTGCGGAAGGCAAAGAATAATCATTCCTCCGCCTGTCATCGGAACAATAACTCGCGGTGTTGGGATTATCGGAGGAATGATCGAGGCAACCATGACCAAAAGCAACGCTCTGCTCAGTGGTCGACTCAATATTATGAGCGACCGCGTGTTTACAGAGAAATGAAAGGTTTGACAACCCTCAACATGTCAAATGGCCGAAATAATGTAAGCCATCAAAAACAAGGACTACTTCAAGCCGACCCCGACCTTATGAGATTCAAAGAGATACTGCCAATACTACCGTGGTTACTACATAGAGGAATCTTGTTACCTTTGGAAATTGATCGAATAACTCATACACGCCGGGAAACTCAAAGAGTTTGTTGCAGTCGACGCACACACACAATGGCAAGGTAAAACGCCAACAGGAGATCCCTCCAATGGACCTGTTAGGGTGAACGAAGTCCACGTAGCAGGAAAAATCTCTGCCATCTTCGGGGGAGGACCCCGACCCTCCGACTTAAAGTGACAACGCTCGGGAGAGGTATGCTTTGTCGTCCCTTACACAGGTAGTCGTTTACTTATTGTCTTCACAGATGTAGATCTCCCATCGTTGGGGAACCCCTACAATGAAGCAATCGTTGTCACAACACGGATCAACAACTACCGGGTGAGTAATATTCTCGTCGACACAAGAAGTTCACAAGTGTTCAATAAGATCGGCCTGAAGACCGACCGACCCGTTGTTCGGATTCTCTAGAGAAAAGAAGGGGGCGCTGGGCCTCTTCGGCCTCGTCATCTTTTGGGGAGAACCAGGAAGCAACATAACAACACAGAGAATTTCCTCGTAGTAGAGCCTTCACCGACCTACAATACTATCTTCGGTCGGCCACTCCTGAACAGTTACTGAGCTGTGACTTCTACCTACAATGTGGGAATAAAGTTCCCGGGCGACGGGGAAATATTCACAATTCGGGGAAACTTGGTGCAGTCTAGAAGCTGTTATTTGCAAGCGGTTTCGAGCATCGACCATGAACCACTTGACATATAGATCCAGAGGGAGGGGGTCTTGAGACCAGCGGCCCGTCCTCTAGGTACATGTTTCCAATGAAGAACCCGATAAAATTTTCCTAATCAGTGAACATTTTGATACAAAGTTTAGGAACCAGCTGATACAAACACTCCGAGAGCATCAGGAAGTGTTCGCTTGGATCACAACAGAAATGCCCGACATTTCAATCAACACAACGTGCCACCGGTTGAACATCAACCCCTACTCTTGGCCGGTCCAGCATAAGATCCGGTCGACTACCAGAACTTTGACCAAACCGATAACGACAGAGGTGCAGAAGTTGTTAGACACTGACAATATCCGTGAAGTTTAGTACGTAAGTTGGCTCTGGAACGTTGTTATGGTCAAGAAAGCTAACGACAAGCGGCGAATGTGTGTCTAGTTCACAAACTTTAACGCCGCTTGCCCAAAGGACACCTAACTCCCGCCGAAGATTAACACCTTGGTAGACGCATCGGTGGGATAGTCAGTGTTGAGTTTCCTCGACGCTTACTCCGGCTTCTACTAGATAAAGTTGCACCCAATCGATGTAGAGAAAACGACATTTATTACTACACAAGGCATATTTTATTTTAATGTAATGCCCTTCGGGCTAAAAAACATTAGGGTGACCTATCAATGCCTCATAGATGTAATTTTTTTTGATAAAAAAGGAAGGAACATTGAGGTGTTTGTCGACGATATTCTAGTAAAAAATAAGTCATCCGAACGACACATCAAAGACCTAAAAGAGACCTTCGGGAAGCTCAAAAAATTCAATATGAGGTTAAATCCCTTTATTTGCACTTTCGGGGCCTCGACCTGGACATTTCTCAGCTTTCTATGGACTCCCAAAGGATTAAAAACCAATCCGGAAAAAGTTCGGGCGATCTTAGACATGCCGCCCCACAGAGCAGCAAGAAAATTCAGAGACTACCGTATTGTCGGGCTTAGTCATTTCATCCCAAAGTTGGGCGACAAGTGTGCGGCGTTCTTTAAGGCACCAAGGAAAAAATCAATGTTCGAATGGATGGCCGAATGTGAGGAGGCGTTCAAAAACTTGAAAAATTCCTTAATGTCCCCACCACTGCTTCAGAGCCTGAAGCCAACAAAAGAGTTGTTACTATACCTCGGAGTCAGACGAGAGGCTGTAACTCAGTTCTGGTTCGAGAGGAGGGAAAATAACACCTAGTCTACTACACCAATCGGGTGCTTCGTGGCGCCGAAACCAGGTACCTGATTATAGAAAATCTAATATTCGCTTTGATTATCCGCTCGCAGGCTTCAACCGTATTTCTAGATGCATCCGATTCGAGTCATCACGGACCATTCATTGAAATATGTGCTCACGCGGCTGGAGCACTCCAGTCAGTTGCTAAAATGGGCGGTGGAGTTCAGCGAATTCAACATCACCTTTGCTCCTCTAACGACAGTCAAGGCCCAAACAATCACAGACTTTCTGGTTGACTTTTCCTCGATAGAGGAGCGGACGAGGGAATCACCAGTGAAGACCGGACGTGGATCCTATACAACGACACAAATCACTATAAGCTACATTGACATGCAACCTATACAAGTATAAGCGCTATGTTGATTATTCCCCTTTCAATGAACTTCTTGCCTTCTAATACAAAAATGAAATGAATGTGTTCATCATTTTGATTATAGTCAACTTATAGGGGTTATGTATAGCCATAGGGTTATTTAAAAATCAAACCTTATTACATTTGTTATATAGTTTTTTCTATTTTGTTCAAGCACCAGAGTTTTATTTATTTATTTATTTATTTATTTGGTATTCTTGCTGCTTAGTTTTCACATCTTTTCGTGAATGAAGGCAAGTGGGTTAAGCAGTGATGTTTTCATTAAGGAAAATTTACATACATAACATTTAATTCATATGTATTTACATATCTAAAACTAAACTTCAATTTTTACAGTCATAATAATATATGCATGAAAATATGTATTTCACATATTTAACATTAAAATGGTGATATTTTTTATGTGATTTGAAAAGATTTGGCTGGCAGAAATGTAAAAAGATGATGTGTAGGTATTATATATGTAAATAGATAGAATTTGGTGGTATGTATGTAAATGTTTCTAAAATAAGTATTTTTATCTTTTCCATTATTAATATTCAATCCAATTACAATTTAGTTTTAATTTTTATTTGTTGTAAAAATTAAAAAAATGTATGAACTGTTTGTAAATTAAAATATTTTGTGATATAATATCTTTTTTATGTTGTAGAATTAGATCTAATTATGAAATAAAAAAAGTTTGGTTAATTTGCTCGTTCCAATTAGACCTAATTTAATGTTTAAGTAAATTGGCACATATGTACAAATTGAAAATTAGATGTTAGATATCTAAATATATAGAGATTAAGTGGTATGTATATAAATATTTTTAAAATTTAATTTGTATGGCACATCATGGAAGAGCATCAATGTGACTAACACTTGGGATTGAGCTAAGTAGCCTCTCTTGAAAACAATTTAGTTCAAATCAAGAGACATTTAGGGTTAAGAAAATAGATGGGCAGTGCATTACTTACATGTTAGAAAGATGTGTAAAGAATCTTAAAATAAATGGTTCGAGCATTCTCTTGATTTCACGATGGACTTGGGGCATGAAATTATGGATGAATTTGAATCTGATACTAACATGTGCGCTTGTTTGGTTAATTTGAGTTAAAAATATATTTCATGACTGTTGAATATTGATTTGTCTTTGAATTATACCCATGAGAGAGAGAGAGAGAATGAACAGTAACAGTAGTGTCATATTCCTAACATGATTCTACTATTTATAGAGGAGAGAATATAATGATGGTATTATATTTTTGTTACTGGTTTAAAGAGTTTGTACTAGGGTATTTCTAGTATTTTACATATGTAAGCATGTCGTTTGACTACTTTTTGATAGGGTAGGCTGATCTTAGTGACATCAGCTCGGTCGACTAAGCTTGGTCGGTATGGGTGGTCAACCGACTGATACAAACTAATTGTCGATTCAAGTATATCTAAAACATTGGTGGGTATGGGATATAACGGTCCATACCGAAGTGAACCTATTTCATGATACCGAAGTTAAACTTTTCCATTGATATTTATTATTATACATAAAAAATTGGTCAGCACAAATCTCAAAGAGATATAACGATCCATAAGAAAAGACTATGGAAAATACTGGCCCACTGCCAAGATAATGTGAAACCCACTTGATCGACCGAGTTAACCTATTCGATCCAACCTGGCAAAGCCAAAACTAACCGAACCAAAAAGACAATCGGATGACCAAGCCCGAGCCATTCGACCAAATGTGAGACGAAAGAACATTCAATCTTAGATGCAATAAGCCTACCCTATAGTAGAGTTGATCGAAGGGAAGACCTGGTTCTCCAATATCTCCAACCATCCAAGGAACACCCCAGAAGTTCCTCATCACAAAGTTGGAGCATTCCCTCCAATTCCATGATGACGATGGGCTTTAAATTATGGATGAATTTGATTATGATACTTACATGTGTGTTCTTTTGGTTGATTCTACTTAAAAATGTTTCATAATAAAATGATGATTTTTTTTCGGAGGAACTAACATTGTGATACTCTAGAGTCTAGATGCGGCTTTGATGATATTATGATGATATGGATTANTTACGTGTGTGCTCTTTTGGTTGATTCTACTTAAAAATGTTTCATAATAAAATGATGATTTTTTTTCCGAGGAACTAACATTGTGATACTCTAGAGTCTAGATGCGGCTTTGATGATATTATGATGATATGGATTATATTTCGACAATACTACCACAATATTATCAATTCACATATAAATTATCCACACATAATATTTTTTTTTGAATATAAAAGAATTCATTCCATTATAATTCTTTTGAAAAGCATATTATTATCCTCATTTCCTCGCCTCCTCACTCGTTAGTTATGATTTGTTATATAAAGGAGTTTTGTTAAGCCCTGCAAAGTGAAAACTACTCAAAAAGGCTAATGATTTTCTTATAAGAAAAAATATTTTTAAAATATACTTGATATAAAAAACTCAATAAGCCTAAGAAAACTATTTTTAGTTTATACAGCTGTGACCAACAAAACTCTAAAAAACAGCTGACANTGATTGGTTCTCATTAGTTATGATTTGTTATATAAAGGAATTTTGTTAAGCCCTGAAAAGTGAAAACTACTCAAAAAGGCTAATGATTTTTTTATAAGAAAAAATATTTTTAAAATATACTTGATATAAAAAGCTCAATAAGCCTAAGAAAACTATTTTTAGTTTATACAGCTGTGACCAACAAAACTCTAAAAAACAGCTGACAGCAATTAAAAAGGAGAGAGCCTGGCTGCTGCGGACAGTTTTGGCGTATCCAACCAGTTATAAGCCTACAGAGGACTCCTTTTATTAAATCTTTTAAATATACTTTTTAAAATATTATAAATATAAATATTTAAATAATA
>JXCR01108885.1:417616-453664 GCA_002079205.1 Phalaenopsis hybrid cultivar
CCAACCACTCCCGTCTTCCTCTGCCCGAAGCGAAACATCCCTTCGCTCCCTGGTGTTTCACGATAAAAGGAATGGCTCTCCTTCAGATTTGACACGTTTTTTTTGTGTTCTTCTTCGACTGTTCTGCTTCTACGGGATAGAGGAAGAGAGTGCAAGCAGTAGTTCATTGCGACATAAGGAAGAAGAAAGAAGAAGAAGAAGATTGTTCTCACTTAACTTCTTCTTAGTAGCTTGTGACAGAAGAGAAATTGAGTTTATTTCTCTTGTAAGTTTAAATTCTTCAATGTATCTCGGCGTAGAGAGAGAAGAAAGTGAGAGACCCCTCTTGTAAGTCGAGATGATCCACTAGTGTAAATTTTTCAAGTAATAAAATTCTCTGCAACTCCATGGACGTAGACAATTTGTCGAACCACGTAAATTGTGTGTTCCGTTGTGTTACCGTTTTCTTGTATGAATTTTTTAGTTCTATTTTTCGCTTCATCCTCCATCGTTCTCTTATATATATATAAACCACAAGAAATACCACCAATACTAATTTATAAACGTGGAGCACACCTTTTCATAAAAATAATTTGATATGATTATAACATTAAAATATTATATAATTACAAATTGAAATTTTGCTCTAACATACATGCTAAGACCATCAATTGCGAAGTTACTAGAAAATTTTACCTTTTTAAAAAGCTTATATAAGCAGGTTGACATGATTTCAAGCAAAATCTATTATCTTATACATATAAAATCAAAAAGAGTAGCAAAATGAAAGTTTAAAGGAGATAACTCGCCCCATATAAATAAACTTTTATATGCTTTCAGTTTTGGTCTGAGTTTGTTGGCGCTCTGAATTGTTCAACATTTTTACTGGTTCACGACAGTTTCCAGAATTGGGTTACCTGATTCTATTTGGGTTGTGATTTATGGCTAACTGCTATAAGCAATTTTACTGAAGCATGATTGTTTTTTTTGTTTTTGGAGGCCTTATTCATTATGGGTTATGTCTCTTATTGTTTTTCCTGCTGCTATTGTGCGGTTTTGCTTCACAAGTTGCATTCAATTTCTGGCAGGATTTTATGTTTTGGATGTTCAAACGGATGCTTTAGGGGCGAATTATGACTTACTTTTGCTATTGCTAATCTTCGGATCTCCTTTGGAAAAGCAATTGTGTTGGCCTTTAGGTTCTATACAACTTCAAGATGATATTTGCTCAAATTTTTGGGTATTGTTTTAGTTAGGGGTAATTTGGTGTTTACGCTTATTTATTTATATTCATTAGTCATTTTTTATAAAATGGACTTGAGGGCTTATGAGTTATGGTGAAAAGTGTTGAGTTGTAGCCCAAAGTCATTAGTCATTCTTCCATCCGGCGCTGGTGAAATCTCACTCATGGTGGATGCAAGCGAATTAACATAAATCTTTTGTGTTTGATTTTTATTGTGTAAATTACTACTTTTTTTATATTGTTTTTGCATACCAATTGGTGTTAGAATTTTGAGTTCGTGAACTACGACAGCAAATCTGGCACGTGTTACCAGAGTTTTTTGTAGTAGGCAGTCTGGGTCGATGCTGAAGGCTTCTCGGCGGCTGAGGAGGGTCCGTCAAGGTGGTTTGGGCAGCAGCTGGGCTGCTGAGGGGGAGGAATCATGAATTCGCCGTGGTTTGTCTAGCGAGTCAAAGGAAAATCCTTTCAGGGAAAAGGAAAATCTTTTTTCCTTTTTGGAAAGGAAATTTTTTTCAAAATAGAGAAAGGACATTTGAAAAAAAAAAAAAGAAAAGAAGAAGAAAGAAGAATACCAGAGAATAGAAAGGAAGGAATTTTTTATTTTCTAAAATTTGTTTTTTTTTTGGTTATTGTTTGTTTTTTTTTATTTTTCCCGGGTATTGCAAAAGAAATTTTTTTTCTTAGAAAGAAATTTCATTACTGAAAGTAATATCATAATATCAGATTATTTAACATCTACTGTAACGATAGAAAAGTTCATTCATCAGATGGTTATACATCCCGTCAAAATTAATGTGATAAAATTTGACGACAAATGAAATTTTAACATGTGACGATGCGAGATGATGGATGCGTTGTGTTTTATGAATCTGGAGAAAGTCCTGGAAGTGATGAATGTCCTGAGGAGATGTCAGAAAAAGATTGATTGAAGATAAATTGGAATGCTTGTTGGCTGATTCGAAATTGCTTGACACAGAAGATCAAATAGAGGGTGATGAAAGAAACTTCTGCATGGAAATTCTAGAGGATGGTGGAAAGCAAATATCTCACAAAGTGCATGGAGAACAATCTTCATATGAAGCATTGACTTTACAAATTTCAGATAATACAGGGGGTTACTATTGATGAGCATTTGAATGACTTAACAAAGCTGTAAGCAGATCTATTAAATTTAGATGAGGAGATTGAAGATGAAGACAAGACGCTAATTCTATTAAATTCGCTTCTAGATGAGTACTAAAACTTCAATATGACGCTCATTCATGGAAATGAGATCTTGAATTGGGGTGAAGTGACTACTACATTGTTGAATCATGAGTTTTGTCGAATGAACAAGGAGCTTGCAAGGATGGAGTCAACTGAGACACTTACACTCCAACATGACAGATCTACGAAGAATAATAATTGAGCAAAGAAAGGTGATAGTGAAAACACTTCTTAAAAGCGGGAAAAGTCTCATGGGTGTCGTCTTGGGAAAAGTTAGTATGCTTTCTATATAGAGACTGGGCAGTAGTAGAAAGATTCTCCAAAGCTGAAAAAGAAGGGAAATGAAGTTACACTGAGGCTAAAGACAATTTCATTGTAGAAAGATGTGAAAAAGCAGATTCAGATGTATCAGTATCTGCAATCTCTCACAGTTGCTTACAGATGATTCATGTTGAATTCTAGACATAGGTGCTACCTATCACATTTGTCCCCATTAAGAGTAGCTTTGTACGTACAAGAAGCTGGAAAGCGCTGCAGCGACTATAATCAACGATCAATCTTGTAGTATTATTGGTGTAAGGTATAATATATTTATCAAGATGTATGTTGGTACCGTGAGGAAGTTGACTGATGTGAAACAAGCTCCAAATATCAGGAAGAATGTGTTGTCATTTGAGGCTTCAGAGTTCAAGGGCCACAAGGTAGTTTTTAAGATAAGTGTTCTGAAAATATGTCGTAGAGCAATGGTTTTTATGAAGGGAGTTCATCATCACAATCTTTACTATCTTTAGGGTAATGCAATGATTGAAACAACTGTTATTGTAGATAATTCTTCTGCCGCCACGATGTTGTGGCATATGCGGCTGTTGGGGATCACTTTTGATGTCATATGTGTGGGGTGTCCACTTGAATTATACGTTATTGTGTTCAGTCTACTGTAGTCCAAGACATCTGATCAGACCTCTTGCTACATGCTTTGAGCCGAGTCCAAAACTGGTAGAAATGTCACGGGAGAGCTTATTTTTGGGTGACAATGATTCTGACACGGGGTGTATTTAATGTCTATTTTGGTTTTTAGAGACCATATCCTCTCTATTCAGAGCATCTAGTGGCCAAGAGGAGTCACCAAACTCCCCCATGCACATTTTTGAAATAAGTCAGATTTCATGCCTATCTACATGCGCGGGGGCCTGGGACGCTCGTCAACACCAAAATGCCAAAATTAATGCCTCTAGAATGTTCATTTTGATATAAGGAGTCATATTTGAGTCATGCATTGTTTTTTGTAGCTTCTGGATCAATCAAAACCCTTTAAGGGACGCTTGGGGTAAATTTATGGTTTTGGGCTGCCAGAGCTGTATTTGGCTCCAAACGAGATTTATACTCTAACATTAAATTGAAACTCAATTTAAACTAAATTAGATTTACATTAATAGTAATATGTTTAGGGGGTCACCTCATGACATTTCTTCTATACAAGGGTATATAAGAAGAGTGACAAGTCTTCCTATCATGCTTAATAAAGTGTGCACGAGGGGCCTTCAAATCTTCCACACTGAAAAATATAAACAAAGTGCATACACAAATATGGCTATACAATTATTTATTTATTTATCTATCTTATTGAATCGAGCCCACTTTCAGAAGTGACTGAATTGAGCTCACCTGTCGAAATAGCTGAATCAAGTTAATATGCCGACTTTATTATATTCACAACCCTCAAAAGGATGGTTTAGCCTACCTATGCAAGGACAGCTATTGAAGAAGGCCATTATGACTAGAAAGAACATCTATCAATTCATTATAAAAAACGCTACCTGACATTTAAGACTCAATCTTTCACCCAAGTTCAAGAGATAGGCATCATAATGAAAACACCTAACATCCACATCACAGTATTTTCATAAAGACATAAAGGAAGGGTTTCGTACAACACGAGATGTATTATGCCGATAATTTTATTTTATTTTTCTCTTGTGTATAAAAGGGAAGGAAACAACAGAGGAAGATGACCCTCCATTTGTCTCCCTCCCTCCCTCTCTCTCTCTCTCTCTCTCTCTCTCTCTCTCTCTCTCTCTCTCTCTCTCTCTCTCTCTCGCTCTCTCTCTCTCTCGCTCGCTCTCTCTCATTCTGAAATCTTGTAACCCAGAGAACCTCTGAGGAGCCTGACTTCTCGGACTTACTAGAGAAAAGAATTTGATACATTTCCTAAAGTTCCCCCTTAAGACTACATCAAAATTTCTCTCCCTTTTTCATTCTCTCTCAAGGATATAAGGTCTTTACCTGGTTGTATGCACTCATGCATAATATAAAATCTTACGTCTCAAAAGTTTTCAACAAGATGATTATCTCATATGTGTGTGTATATATACATTAGTTTATTTAAATTATTCTTTTCATCAAGGGAGTTAATTAATTGAGTAAAATTTGTGAAGTACTTTAAGCGTCTTAATTGAGCTTTTATACTGATTAGTATCATATTCAATCTTAATCAAAATTTTTAGTGAGCTTATTCGCAAAATTTAAATACTATGTTTCATAATCATGATCAAATTGAACAACGATCTGTTAAAATTTCTTTAATTATTTAATGAAATAATTATAAACATACTTTAGTTGAGGAGGGCTGTCATTTGTCATGGTTGTTTTAGGGGTGCAATTGGGCCAAACCAACTCATGAGTGGACTCGAGCTTGGTTTGATAATTGAGCGATGAGTTGATCTTGAGAACTAATGAGTTAAGCTTTCCTCCACTCAACTCATTAACTTGTGACCCGCTTACTTAAAAATAGTAATATAAATCACATTTAACATATATTAAAATTTAAAAGTTTATGTATACATTATTAAAAATATTTAAAATTACATATTTACTTTTTTATATAAAATGATGTATTATTATTTATTCTTTAATTTCTTATTTTTATTATTTTATGTGCATTAAAAAATGGTCTGCATGAATCTCGAAATAGAAAAAGCACGACGACTACAACCCAACGACCTACAGCCTCGTGACATGCAGTCCGGCGACCCGCAGCCTGGTCACATGTAGACTGTGGACCCCAACCTGGCGACCTGCAACCTGGTGATCTATAGCCTGGCGACCACAGCCTGGCAATCGCAGCCTGGCGATCGACATAATTTGATAGGTAAAATACTCAAAGTAATATGTACTACCCCTTATCTGGCAAGGGTAATAATATAATTCTATTTTGGTCCTCCTATTATCTTTAAATAGGAAAACACTTACTTGTAAATGGGTTTTTGATTCCCATCTCTTTTAACCCAACTTTTCAAACAAATAAAACAAGTCAAAAAGCCTCGGGAACACCACAGTCGCCCCTACGGGATAAGTCTTCTTCTCCCTCTCTCTTCCTTTTTATCTCCTTGAGTCCCCACGCTCTATTCTTTAAATGTGATCATACAAATTTGGATTTCTTGTTTTAANTCTCGGGAACACCACAGTCGCCCCTACGGGATAAGTCTTCTTCTCTCTCTCTCTTTCTTTTTATCTCCTTGAGTCCCCACGCTCTATTCTTTAAATGTGATCATACAAATTTGGATTTCTTGTTTTAATATCGTAAAATTTGTAAATCAAAATTATTTTCTCTCTTCAATATTTTACAAATGTGTTCGAAAATATAAAACTAAGCTCTACTCAAACACTAATTTGATTAATTAATTCAGCTCATATTTAAATCTAACTCAAATTAGACTAATATGTTGCAACCTTAGCTTGTTTACAGCCCCTATCAATAATCCATCGACCGTAACTCAAATTAGACTAATCACTTATCATTAATTTTTAACATACTTGTAATTATTGATGAACTTATAATAATAATAATAATAATAATAATAATAATAATAATAAGATGAGCCGAACATCTAGTTGCGTCCATTTATGAGCTATGTAAAAAATTAAAATAATAATAATAATATAAAAAAATTCTTGTTTAGAAAAAAATCACTTTTTTAATTCCAAAGTTAAAAAAAAAGTAGGCAAATATAATTAAATATTTGACTATTAAATGTATATTAATTAGTGTACATCCATCACCGGTGGTGGTCGTTTAAATGAGGGATCGTGCTGTGCTGTCCTGGCAGCAAGGGGCGACTGCGAGTAATGGTTGGTGGGCAAAATCAGATCATGTTTCCATAAGAATGTAAAAGTTACAATTTTACCCTAATCTGTTTTTCTTAATGGCAAGTATAGAAGGTATCATGGACTCATCAAATAGAGCGCTATTTACATACGTTATACACACATAATTCTGCATGCGTATGATCATGAATAACCTTCCAATAACTCAGTTATTGATGTTATTAAGAAGTTATTAGGGGTATTAACCCATGAACATCTCAATAACCTACCAATACATTCTTCGGTTCGACGCTTATCTTTTTTCCTATCATTCGAGTGTTTCGTGAGGTTATTGATAGTATTAATCGTGAGGTTATTGAAGGCATTAACATCAATAACAACGACATAACCTTGCAATATCCTCCAAATAACCTTCATACGCATGCAATTCTGCGTGCGTATGACGTACACAAATATTTTTCCGTAAAACACATCATCAAGGAGGCTTCAGTTGGCATGTCAAGTGTCTCGTATCGTATTAGAGCGATGAGTAACACTCCTATTTTAGCCCAAACTATTATAAATGTAAATATCAAAATTTAGTTGTTAGATACAAAATTGATTAATTTTGAAGTAAAAAATATCAGTGGTCTCACACCGACTAATAGAAGAGAAAAATGGAGAAAATGATTCACCAATTTATGTGAGGAAAATTGGAAGAGCGTGCTCCCTTTTGTGGAGGGTTGTCTCCCTTATTTATAAGCTCGAGGGTGGTCATGCCCATAGAAGTTACATAAGTGGCTACAAAAAGGGAAATATTCAGGCAGCTTGAAGTACGACATAGTATGATGTTGTGACCATTGGTGTAGCTTATGACACTGCTGAAATATGAGATTGGTGAATGGGAACACATTCTCCTTGTTGAGTTAAGGCAAATTGATTAGTGTCACTGAGCTGTTGATTTGGGCCTTCTTATACTTCTAATATCTCAAAATATTTCTGTTTCATGTAGCTGAGACACCTCCACATTCCACTTATTCATAAATACTAATTTTTACATAATTAGATATATAAATACATAAGAATTGTGTAATATGTATCTAAATTTCCTGTATTTTCTACCAATGACACTTGAGTAGAAGGGGGCAAAAATTTCACTCGATAATAGTATACATACTTCAATCTAATAAGATAAAAGACATCCTTGAGAACTATTTGCGAAAGAATCAGCCTCTTTAATCAAATAGGATGTTTGACTAAACATATCTGAGTTATTTATGCAAGTCACATTGGCCTAGCGGTTGAGAGTTTTATCTTTGAACCAAGAGACATTGGGTTCAAGAAATTGTGCGCGAAAAAAGAAAAAAAAAAAAAAACATATATAAATTATTTACTCTTTTTTATGTTGTATTTTGAACCTTGAGAAGAGAAGTCTTGTGATNCTCTTGCAACCTTAGTTCGTTTACAGCCCCTATCGATAATCCATCGACCGTAACTCAACTTAGACTAATCACTTATCATTAATTTTTAACATACTTGTAATTATTGATGAACTTATAATAATAATAATAATAATAATAATAATAATAATAATAATCAGATGAACCGGACATCTAGTTGCGTGCATTTATGAGCTATGTAAAAAGTAAAATAATAATAATAATAATTTAAAAAATTTCTTGTTTCGAAAAAAATCACTTTCTTAATTCCAAAGTTAAAAAAAACTAGGCAAATATAATTAAATATTTGACTAATAGATGTATATTAATTAGTGTACATCCATCACTGGTGGTGGTCGTTTAAATGAGGGATCGTGGTGTGCTCTCCTGGCAGCAAGGGACGACTGCGAGAAATGGTTGGTGGGCAAAGTCAGATCATGTTTCCATAAGAATGAGAAAGTTATAATTTTACCCTAATCTGATTTTCTTAATGGAAGTATAGAAGGTATTATGGATTAAAAAACAGAGCGTTATTTACGTACGTCATACGCACACAATTCTGCGTGCGTATGACCCCGAATAACCTTTCAATAACTCAGTTATTGAGGTTATTAACGGTATTAACCCAATAAGATCTCAAGAACCTACCAATAAATTCCGCGGTTCGGCGCTTATCTTTTTTCCTGTCATTCGAGTGTTTCGTGAGGTTATTGAATGTATTAATCGTGAGGTTATTGAGTGCATTAACCCCAATAACAACGACATAACCTTGCAATACCCTCCAAATAACCTTCATACGCATGCAATTCTGCGTGCGTATGACGTACACAAATATTTTTCCGCAAAACACATCATCAAGGAGGCTTCGGTTGGCATGTCAAGTGTCCCGGATCGTATTAGAGCGATGAGTAACACTCCTATTTTAGCCCAAACTATTATAAATGTAAATATCAAAATTTAGTTGTTAGATACAAAATTTATTAATTTTGAAGTAAAAAATATCAGTGGTCTCACACCACCTAATAGAAGAGAAAAATGGAGAAAATGACTCACCAATTTATGTGAGGAAAATTGGAAGAGCGTGCTCTCTTTTCTTGAGGGTGGTCTCCCTTATTTATAAGCTCGAGGGTGGTCATACCCATAGAAAGTTACATAAGTGGCTACAAAAAAGGAAATATTCAGGCAGCTTGAAGTACGACATAGTATGATGTTGTGACCATTGGTGTGTCACTGAGCTGTCAATTTGGGCCGACTTATACTTCTAATATCTCAAAATATTTCTATTTTTTTTTCATGTAGCTGAGACACCTCCACATTCCACTTATTCATAAATACTAATTTTTACATAATTAGATATATAAATACATAAGAATTGTGTAATATGTATGTAAATTTCCTGTATTTTCTACCAATGACACTTGAGTTGAAAGGGGCAAAAATTTCACTCCATAATAGTATACATACCCTAAATCTAATAAGATAAAAGACATCCTTGAGAACTATTTGCGAAAGAATCGGCCTCTTTAATCAAATAGGATGTTTGACTAAACATATCTGAGTTATTTATGCAAGTCACATTGGCCTAGCGGTTGAGAGTTTTATCTTTGAACCAAGAGACATTGGGTTCAAGAAATTGTGCGCGAAAAAAGAAAAAAACATATATAAATTATTTACTCTTTTTTATGTTGTATTTTGAACCTTGAGAAGAGAAGTCTTGTGATGGGAGACTACAAAAAATGTTGCTAATAACAATAATAATATGATAAATATAGAAGTTGATATATGCTGCTATTATGTGTGTAATTGAGCCAAGTTTACTGTAAGTTTGTTCGGGCTTGATTTGATAAGGGGGATCGTGAACTGAGCTCGATGAGCTAAAAAGCCAAGCTTTTACTCGAGCTGTTATCTTGTGATCCAACTCATTTAAATAATAATTAATAGAAAATATACTTAAAATGTATTAACATTCAAGAATTTATCTTTAAAATGTTAAAATTGTTTAAAAAATGATATTATATTGGACANTGTGAACTGAGCTCGATGAGCTAAAAAGCCAAGCTTTTACTCGAGCTGTTATGTTGTGATCCAACTCATTTAAATAATTATTAATAGAAAATATACTAAAAATGTATTAACATTCAAGAATTTATCTTTAAAATGTTAAAATTGTTTAAAAAATGATATTATATTGGACATTAAGTGATTAAAACCAAAATATTATATTTATATTAATTAATGATATTATATTGGACATTAAATGGTGGCAGGGTGGTAGTAGTGCAATGGTGGTGGAGGCCAAATGATACTTGAGGAGACTTTTATGTGGTGCTTCAACGGTGGCAGTGGCCAGATGGTGATNATATTGGACATTAAGTGATTAAAACCAAGATATTATATTTATATTAATTAATGATATTATATTGGACATTAAATGGTGGCAGGGTGGTAGTAGTGCAATGGTGGAGGCCAAATGATACTTGAGGAGACTTTTATGTGGTGCTTCAACGGTGGCAGTGGCCAGATGGTGATGACTTGAGAGCGATGACAGTGGTGGTCCGACCGCGGCGCGGTGGTGGTATGGTGCCGACGACATCCAGGAGAAGGTGGCTGGGCAACAATGGTCGAGTCATTACAGCGGCCAGACAACGCTGGTCTTCCAGTGGCAATGGTGGTGGTTGGGCAGCTTTGGTCCGGGGATAGTGACATCCAGACGGCGGTGGTCAGGAAGTGAGAGCAGTGGTGGTCGCGTGGCGATGGTTCTTTGGTAGGCACGATGTTGGTCGCGCAACTGTGGCGGTGACCATATGGTGATGGTGGTGAGTCGACTACGGTGGTCGACAACGATGACGTCAAGACGTTGTCGATAGAGGAACTAGACTACGATGATGGCCTTGTTGTGATGGTCTGGTGGTAGCGACAACCTAAAGGTGGTGTTTCAGTAGCAACAATGGTGGTGATAGAGCTGAGGTGGTTTGGCAGTAGCAAGACGATGNTGCGGCGCGGTGGTGGTATGGTGCCGACGACATCCAGGAGAAGGTGGCTGGGCAACAATGGTCCAGTCATTACAGCGGCCAGACAACGGTGGTCTTCCAGTGGCAATGGTGGTGGTTGGGCAGCTTTGGTCCGGGGATAGTGACATCGAGACGGCGGTGGTCAGGAAGTGAGAGCAGTGGCGGTCGCGTGGCGATGGTTCTTTGGTAGGCACAATGTTGGTCGTGCAACTGTGGCGGTGACCATATGGTGATGGTGGTGAGTCGACTACGGTGGTGACAACGATGACGTCAAGACAATGTCGATAGAGGAACTATACTACGATGATGGCCTTGTTGTGATGGTCTGGTGGTAGCGGCAGCCTAAAGGTGGTGTTTCAGTAGCAACAATGGTGGTGATAGAGCTGAGGTGGTTTGGCAGTAGCAAGACGATGGTGGTATGGTGGTGGCAAGATTTTAGTGGTTTGACGGTGGTGATGGCTAGACGGTAGTGTATTGGTTGTGACTAGGCAACAGTGGTTTTGCGTCGGTGGCAGCCAGATGATTATGGTCTTATGGCAGTGACAATAGTGGTCAAGCAGTAGTGGTTTGACTGGGGTGGGGGTGACTACATAGTGGTAATCTAGTGGTGGCAATAGTGTTGGTCGGGAAATATTGGTTTGACGATAATGGAAGCCTAATTACGATGGTCCGATACTGGTAGAGCTCATGAACACATAAGAGCTTGGAGCTCTTTCAGCTTTGTCATCCNATGGTTTTGCGTCGGTGGCAGCCAGACGATTATGGTCTTATGGTAGTGACAATAGTGGCCAAGCAGCAGTTGTTTGACTGGGGTGGGGGTGACTACATAGTGGTAATCTAGTGGCGGCGATGGTGTTGGTCGGGAAATATTGGTTTGACGATAATGGAAGCCCAATTACGATGGTCCGATACTGGTAGAGCTCATGAACACATAAGAGCTTGGAGCTCTTTCAGCTTTGTCATCCAGGTTCATATCTCCCTTTCATGAAGAGAGTGAGGGTCTATTTGTAGATTTTTGTGAGTGACTTCCACCATAAAATTTGTGTAAATCTAAATCACTCCATCAGACGACCCATAGTAATTCCCTTGAACAGACATTTATGAGTATTTGAATATCTTAATAATATCAGAATTAAGTGATCTTAGGCCGAGATACTCGATTTGATTATGAACTTGTTAGATTTGAAGATCATTTGGTCCTCCAAAATATATTTTAAATTTTCATATTATGTATTAAGTGGGAGATCTTGACTCACATGGACTCGGATCAAATTATTTTTTATATTATTTGGTTTCTCATTGAGACACTTTATTTGATCATAATATGAAGTATAAGCAAAATATAAATTTGATTTTTGAAGCTTCTGATCGAAATTGACATCGAAGTTCGTGAAAGCAATATAATTTTAAGCAACCTATCATTTATGAATCTTTGTATTTTACTTTTTAAAAAATTAATAATAGAGGTTTGTTAAAACTCAAATATATTGAGCTAAGTGGCAATTGACACTTTTACCAATTATAATTTTAGTAATCTCTAGATATATAAATTTATTTGTACAAGTGAACTTTTCAAACTATTTCTTCTTCAATACTAAAAAATTTGTGCCAAAATCAGAAATTTCAAGAAGAGCATAAAGCATTGGACTCATAATGAATCTTGAAGCATTATTCTCGCATCTCCTTAACCCAAACCTCCTACATTTGGATCACTCATCAATAGTTGATGAAGCACAATGAATTCACCTTCTATTACAAGAAGTTCTGGAGATATAATATCAACCACTTGACGTCCTTCTTATGCATCAACTATGATTATTTCATATCCCCTTATTTCTTCAAGTTCTATTATGCTAACATACCAACATATATATATATATTATAAACTGTATTATTGCTCTTGCTATCATATCTGACACTTCTTCTTGTTCCCACCTACATATATGAGATATTTTAAGAAACAAAGACAATTTCACTATATTAAAAAGATGGCTTATCATAAAAATATAGATATTAGATTTATAAGAATTATATGGGATGCATGTAAATGGCCCACTAAAAGAGACAATTGNGATACCAACATATATATATATATATATTATAATCTGTATTATTGTTCTTGCCATCATATCTGACACTTCCTCTTGTTCCCACCTACATATATGAGATATTTTAAGAAACAAAGACGATTTCACTATATTAAAAAGATGACTTATCTTAAAAATATAGATATTAGATTTATAAGAATTATATGGGATGCATGTAAATGGCCCACTAAAAGAGACAATTGTTACTATTGGGTTAAACCTTAAACTCAAATATTATTGTATAAATAATCTCAAATATAAACCTAAATACTCAAAAAATATTAAAAATTTATTCTAGGTTTTTTTAATAGTTAATTGATTTTTTAAATAATTTTTCTTAAGAAAANTATTAAAAATTTATTCTAGGTTTTTTTAATAGTTAATTGATTTTTTAAATAATTTTTCTTAAGAAAAATAGATCAGAAAATATTTTATGATCCATTTTTTTAATAATATTTTCGGCAGATTTCCAACCTACCCAAAATTATTTAATTATAGGAAGCTTAATGGAACTCAGATAAATCTGGTCGTGGGGAGACAGCACTCAAGTACGACTGAGATCAGATCTCACCTACTCAGAATTAATGCTGCGCCTTCATTGTAACATTGCTGGCTTTATTTCATTTTTTAGATTATTAATTATATGATTAATTGGCTAATTAAAGCTAAATTAAATAAAATTAATGTAATTACCGAAAAAATTAATCATTTAAATCAATGTGAAATGGACGATTCATGCTCTAATTAGTTTGATAAATATTTATATTAATAAATCAGTATACGGCTAATGTCATCAGTGCATAAAAACATTGGGGTATTTTAAATACCACAAAAATTCCTATGTATTGAAATAAGAGTGATGTGTGTATATGTGGTCATTTTAGTCACTTGATTTATAAAAATGGCAATTTAATCCTTAAACTCTTATAATATGGATTAAAGTAGTCGTTTTGGAGGACTTTTTGAGTCTTAATTTAAATATTCAAAAAATTAGATTGACATTTTTATGGAGTTTAAGATTAAAATGGCTTAATATAAAGAGTACTATTTTGATTCTNTTCTTGGAGGATTTTTTGAGTCTTACTTTAAATATTCTAAAAATTAGATTGACATTTTTATGGAGTTTAAGATTAAAATGGCTTAATATAAAGAGTACTATTTTGATTCTTTACTAAGTGTCTAACAAATAACTTGTCTTTTACATATTTGACCCGTCATGACTTTGATTTCCTAGTATAACCAAATCTAAGCTACTAAAATCCATCGTCCGCCCTAAAATTTATCATCTAAAGGTCCAAAACAAATTAAATTTTACATTTCTTTTATAAAGTTCGAGCTACAACATGCCTTCTTAGCCTAAGATTTGGAGAATACCTTTGATGTGCCTAGCTCATTTAAGTTGATTGTCTGGTCTTCACAAATCGTCCTCCAAGCTCAAGAACAAGCTTGGGTNTGTTCGCCCTAAAATTTATCATCTAAAGGTCCAAAACAAATGAAATTTTACATTTCTTTTATAAAGTTCAAGCTACAACATGCCTTCTTAGCCTAAGATTTGGAGAATACCTTTAGTGTGCCTAGCTCATTTAAGTTGATTGTCTGGTCTTCACAAATCGTCCTCCAAGCTCAAGAACAAGCTTGGGTTGCGTTATCTAGGGACTCGATCAAATGTCACTTCAGATTCGATCAAAGAGTGAGTTAAGATGGATATTTGGATGGGGGAATTGGTTAGGGAAGTGATTTTCAAGCTCACAAAAGCTTTTCACAAAGTTAAATGAGAGGATTCAAAAATGTATGAGGCTACTTAGATATGGTTTCAGGTAAAAGAATAAAGTGTAGGAAAGCTAAGTCAATTGAAATGAATCAGCTATCATTGAGTCTAGAGGAAGTAAGAGCTCTGAGGGAAGCTAGAAGCAATGGCGTTTTAAATGGAAGCAAGCTAAAATGGTTTAAGGTAATTGACATTTATAAGCTTTTGGGTTGGTTTGAATATGGTGTCAAATTTGGCACTAATAATTGGTGCCTCAGTGACTTGCCAGCTGAGATTGCACCAGAGAGGCAGCCATTAAGGAGCAACTAAATGTACGTGTAGTTAGAAGAAAGGGAAGGGAGTGTGAGCTGCTCTAGTTTGGCTTAGCTTGGACCAAGGATAACTAGAAAGCTTGGAATTCCATGGGTGAAGGCTAGGTTAGCTGATGGCTTGAATCATTTTAACTTTGTTGGGGGGCTGGTCTCAAATGTGTTGCTTGGGTTTCATTTGGTTTGGGGATAGTTTGAGAATGAGCTAAGAAGGATTGAAGATTATGAAATCTTTGATTTAACCAAAATGAAAAGCTTGGTTTGGTTTTGGAGTAAGGTAGAAGTAAAGATATATTTGATGTTAGATTTAAGCTTGAATTAATATTGGTTTTGGTTGCCTTAGTATTAACTAGATTATTAAATTAAATAAGTTTAATGTTAAATTAAATCTAAGATTGTAGTCAGATTTAATGGATACTGATTGAATTTGGTTAGTGCATAGTGAAAATTTTATTTCATTTCAAATTCTTATGAGAAATTTAGGTGATTTAGTAAATTTTTGTGTAAAATTTGAGTGTTGTTTTTTTGGATTTAATTTTANGAAGTTTAATGTTAAATTAAATCTAAGATTGTAGTCAGATTTAATGGATATTGTTTGAATTTGGTTAGTGCGTAGTGAAAATTTTATTTCATTTCAAATTTTTATGAGAAATTTAGGTGATTTAGTAAATTTTTGTGTAAAATTTGAGTGTTGTTTTTTTGGATTTAATTTTAAGGCTTGATGTGTGTGAATTTTGATTAATCAGAGGCTTAATCTTGAGGTTAAATGTGTATTTTAGAATGAGCTCACCATAATTTAAAATTATTTGTTGACTTAATTTAGTAGTTGACTTTATGTAAAAAACAGAATTGATTTGGGTTTGAATTTAAAGTTGATAAAGTATTAGCTGTAGGTAAAGCTTATCTTTTTGTTTTAAATGATATTTTAGGGTTTCTTTGTATAAATTTATTTGATGATTTTAAATTTAAGCTTGAATGGACTTTATGATTTTGATTTGACAATTTGTATTGAATTTGGGTATGTGAATTTAGGAGCATGTTGTTTTAATTTAATACTTTAATTATGAATTGAATTTGAGTTGAGTTTAGGTTGGCTTTGATTTCAATTTTTCTTGAGCTCGATTTTAAATTTTTGAGTTAACTCAATTATGATTCAAAGGTGAACACCCAATTATATATGCTTAAACCAAAGAAAGAGCTAAGAAAGATGAAAGTCCAAAATGATTTAAATGGGTCCTATAGGGTTGTTTCCTATGTTGTCTAGGCAGAGGAAAAGCTCTAATCATCCTAGTCCATGGGGTGAGCCAAGGGTCTAAATGCAGCTTAATGTGAACGCCTAAACTCTCACACATCAATATATTATCCTCTTTGGCAAAATGACCTCACAGTTTGCCCAATTTGTGTAATGTCCTAGGAGCTTACCTATCTTAAGAATGCTCTATCATGAGCACTCTTAGGTTTTGAGTTTCTGATGAAGAGAAACTCTACCATTACACCAAAAGTCTCCTCAATGTTTAAGAGTTCAACTTCAATTTATTTAAGGGGTTTCACAATCTCCCCCACTTAAGTACCTGATATGCTCGTTAGTGCTTTATACCCAAAGTCATCCACCATTCAGGTAGGACTCTAGAGGTGGCTCCTGCAGANTTTAAGTGGGTGATCTTGACACACATGGACTCAGATCAAATTATTTTTTATATTATTTGGTTTCTCATTGAGACACTTTATTTGATCATAATATGAAGTATTAGCATACCTAAATTTGATTTTTGAAGCTTCTGATCCAAATTGACATCGAGGTTCGTGAAAGCAATGTAATTTTAAGGAACCTATCATTTATGAATCTTTGTATTTTACTTTTAAAAAAAATTAATAATAGAGGTTTGTTAAAACTCAAATATATTGAGCTAAGTGGCAATTGACACTTTTACCAATTATAATTTTAGAAATCTCTAGCTTTATAAATTTATTTCATACAAGTGAACTTTTCAAACTATTTCTTTTTCAAGACTAAGAAAATTTGTGCCAAAATCAGAAATTTCAAGAAGAGCATAAAGCATTGGACTCATAATGAATCTTGAAGCATTATTCTCGCATCTCCTTAACCCAAACCTCCTACATTTGGATCACTCATCAATGGTTGATGAAGCACAATGAATTCACCTTCTATTACAAGAAGTTCTGGAGATATAATATCAACCACTTGACNACATCAATATATTGTTCAAATTTCAAATAATGAGAAATTAAATTCTAAAAAATGTAGTGATCAAGCATCCCAAATTAAAGAAATATTTCAGGATCACGTCATTGAGCCATCCATATGATTAATCAGGTAAATTTATAGTGAGGTGTCCCTCTTCCGTTATCTCTTTTTGTTTACTTAGAGAAAACAAATATATAAACATAAATAAAGACTAAATTAAACATAACTTAAAAGATTTAAAAAAAACTTACCAAACATATTTTTAAACTAAGTGAGGAAGCTCTGATCCAACTAGATGCACATATAAGTGCATTCACTGTCTTTGTAGACAATGAACTCTTGTATTCATCAAGAACTCTCACACTTACATTAAAATATAATGTGATGCCATTGTTGTTATTGTAATTGATAAAATATTCTTAGCTTTGGGGGATAAACATGAATATTTGTTAGTGTTCAATTTCCTCCACTCAAGAATATTGAATTAACCNCTATGTGTCCCTCTTCCATGATCTCTTTTTGTTTACTTAGAGAAAAAATAAAACATAAATAAAAACTAAATTAAACATAACTTAATAGATTAAAAAAAAATCTTACCAAACGTATTTTCAAACTAAGTGAGGAAGCTCTAATCCAACTAGATGCACATATAAGTGCATTCACTGTCTTTGTAGATAATGAACTCTTGTATTCATCAAGAACTCTCACACTTACATTAAAATATAATGTGACGTCATTGTTGTTATTGTAATTGATAAAATATCCTTAGCTTTGGGGGATAAACATGAATATTTGTTAGTGTTCAATTTCCTCCACTCAAGAATATCGAATTAATCATTATTGGCTAAAAATCAACCATCCTCAAGATATATTTGCAAATTTGATTTTGAAGGTTGAATAGACCCCANCGGGCCCCAATGATACCACAAATACGTAAATCCAAGCATACAATTAATTTTTTTTTAGAAAAGATAAGTCACTTGGAAATTTCAATGATTCACTAACTTTGATATACTAAAAAATCAAGTGTATATTCATTATATATATTCTAAATATTATATTCAACCTCTAGAGTTTTTGAGTTANTAGACCCCAATGATACCACAAATACGTAAATCCAAGCATACAATTAAATTTTTTTAGAAAAGATAAATCACTTGGAAATTTCAGTGATTCACTAACTTTGTTAAACTAAAAAATCAAGTGTATATTCATTATATATATTCTAAATATTATATTCAACCTCTAGAGTTTTTGAGTTAAATTCAATGTATGAGTATATTTTTGAAATGTACAATAAAGAAACTTAAATTTCAATTGAGGGTCTAACACAACCGCCACAGACATAAGAATATTGCACTCGCCCCAATATTTATCAAACTTAGATTTTATTGCAAAATTTATTCCTTAATATAATCATTAAAAAAAGAAGACTTCTCCATTAATAATTTCTTCACATGCATAATGGTTGACAAGTGAAGTGAGTGGGAAACTCTAGTTCGGACTCACTCGGGGCGCTCAACCAAATAGAGGTGGCGAGGAATGGAACATAGCTTCCCGCACAAAAATGTATATATATATATATANTTTCAATTTTCTTGAGCTCAATTTTAAATTTTTGAGTTAACTCAATTATGATTCAAAGGCGAACACCCAATTATATATGCTTAAACCAAAGAAAGAGCTAAGAAAGATTCCAAAATGATTTAAGTGCGTCCTATAGGGTTGTTTCCTATGTTGTCTAGGCCAAAGGAAAAGCTCTAATCATCCTAGTCCATGGGATGAGCCAAGGGTCTAAATGCAGCTTAATGTGCAAGCCTAAACTCTCACACATCAATATATTATCCTCTTTGGCAAAATGACCTCACAGTTTGCCCAATTTGTGTAATGTCCTAGGAGCTTACCTATCTTAAGAATGCTCTATCATGAGCACTCTTAGGTTTTGAGTTTCTGATGAAGAGAAACTCTACCATTACACCAAAAGTTTCCTCAATGTTTAAGAGTTAAACTTCAATTTATTTAAGGGGTTTCACAATCTCCCCCACTTAAGTACCTCATATGCTCGTTAGTGCTTTATACCCAAAGTCATCCACCATTCAGGTAGGACTCTAGAGGTGGCTCCTGCAGATTCAGAAGGTGGATCCTACCATGTAACACTTGACCCATCTAGGATATAAGAGGTAGCTCCATTGACATAACACTCTGTTCTGTATGGAACTTATTTCCTATCTTTCATTTGACACTCTTATATCATTTGTGACAGCCCAAACTCTCACATATCAAGGTGTTGCCCGCTTTTGTGTAATGACCTCACAATTTTGCCCCATTCTAAAAGGCCACTAATTTTAGGATTGCTCCAACATGAACACACTCAATTATAGAGTTTCAAATGAAAATCCAACCACTACACCAAANTCATCAATATATTGTTCAAATTTCAAATAATGAGAAATTAAATTCTAAAAAAAGTAGCGATCAAGCATCCAGAATTAAAGAAATATTTCAGGATCACGTCATTGAGCCATCCATATGATTAATCAGGTAAATTTATAGTGAGGTGTCCCTCTTCCATTATCTCTTTTTGTTTACTTAGAGAAAAAAAGATATAAACATAAATAAAGACTAAATTAAACATAACTTAAAAGATTAAAAAAACAAAATTTACCAAACGTATTTTCAAATTAAGTGAGGAAGCTCTGATTCAACTAGATGCACATATAAGTGCATTCACTGTCTTTGTAGACAATGAACTCTTGTAGTGAGGAAGCTCTCATCTCTAACATCTTATGGATACGTGATTAGGGTTGTTAAAAAAGAATTTTTGTTCGTGAACAGCTCGTATTCTGCTCGTTTACACCCGTAACATTAATGTAAATATGAATGTTTAGAAGTTAAACCTAAAAATACATAAGAATTTTATGGTTTGCTAGTAAATTTCCCTTGATTGAAATCGGTGCACACCAAATTAAGTCCAGCTTACAATTTATTCCGTCCTATTAAAAACAAGTGAGACAGCACAATCAATAAGAACAGTCTTGTCAGTGTCCTCAAATAACCAGATAACTCACAAAGCAAATACAAAAAAGTACGAAAGAATGAAAAAAAATGATTAGGAGATATTTGGTCCAACATACTAAATATTTGCTATTAAAACCAAGGGAAAATTAATATTATTAGCAATCAATAAAGATATCATAATAATAATTATTATAAAAAAAATATTAAATGAGATTAAAGCACAAGACTAACACATTCACATTCTGCGAAAAAAAATTCAAAGTAGAATCAGAACAAAAAAAAAATCAGAAGACGAGTTCCTCGGCGTACAAATACATGAAAAAAACCTGATTTTTTACTTGCAATAACATTAAAAAGGGAAAAAAAGAAAATATTTACTCTTCGCAGCAGCAAAAATATCCAGAAATTAATTGATCACGCGGCCATGAAGTTCNGAATTGCTAAAAGGAATTTTTATTCGTGAACAGCTCGTGTTCGGCTCGTTTACACCCGTAACATTAATGTAAATACGAATGTTTAGGTGTTAAACCTAAAAATACATAAGAATTGTATAGTTTGCCAGTAAATTTCCCTTGATTGAAATCGGTGCACACCAAATTAAGTCCAGCTGACAATTTATTCCGTCCTATTAAATACAAGTGAGGCAGCACAATCAATAAGAACAGTGTTGTCAGTGTCCTCGAATAACCAGATAACTCACAAAGCAAATACAAATGATAAGCAGATATTTGGTCCAACATACTAAATATTTGCTATTAAGACCAAGGGAAAATTAATCTTATTAGCAATCAATAAAGATATCATGAATAACAATTATTATAAAAAAATATTAGATGAGATTAAAGCACAAGACTAACACATTCACATTCTGCGAAAAAAATTCAAAGTAGAATCAGAACAAAAAAATCAGAAGACGAGTTCCTCGGGGTACAAATACATGAAAAAAACCTGACTTTTTACTTGCAATAACATTAAAAAGGAGAAAAAGAAAATATTTACTCTTCGCAGCAGCAAAAATATCCAGAAATTAATTGATCACGCGGCCATGAAGTTCAGTAGTAAGGTATCACAGGCGGTGGCGGCGACGCATAGGATACTCCGACGACAGGCGGCAGAGGAAGATTCCCTCCGCCTCCGCAATTAGCCGGCGGAGGCGGAGATGGAGGCGGTGGCGAAGCTATTAGCGGCGGCGGAGGTGGAGAATGGAGAAGTGGATGTTTTGGTGGTGGTGGCGATTGATACGGCGGTTGTTCCGTTGGAGGTGGTGAGTGATGAACCGGCTGCTCCACTGGGGGTGGAGAATGGTACTGCTCGGCTGGAGGTGGGGAATGGTAGACGGGTTGCTCCGCCGGAGGTGGCGAGCGTTGGACAGGTTGTTCGGATGAAGGTGGTGAGTTTACCGGTTGCTCTGCCGGAGCAGGGGAGTAAATAGGCTGCTTTGCCGGAGGAGGAGAGGAGACGGGGTGCTCTGCCGGAGGTGGCGAGCTGACCGGTTGCTTTGGAGGAGGCGGTGAGTAATACCACGGTTGCTCTGGCGAAAGTGGAGAGTGATGAACCGGTGGCTCGGCCGGTGGAGGCGAGGTTGCCTGTTCCGCCGGAGGTGGCGGAGGATGGAGAGGATACTCAGCCGGTGGAGGCAAATGGTACGCCGGCGGAATCGAAGCTTTAGGTGGCGGTGCAGAGTAATGTGGCGGTCGCGCAGGTTCAATGCCAGAAGTCGGTGGGGGCGGCGGAGGCGGCGGTGGTGGCGGAGGAGAAACTGGCGAGGGATGAGAGCCTTCTCCTATGGGCGGAGGAGGGTGAGATTTCGTAGACGGAGATGATCCCGAAAATGGCGGCGGTGGAGAAGCAGTGAATTGTCCCTTGTGTTGTCCATTAACGGGCGCAGGTGGCGGAGGAGCCCATCTGGAACCAGAGATTACACCTTGCTTCGGCGGAGGCGGTGAGTTCAAACTCGGTCTCCCACCTTGGTGCGCTGGCGCTGGGAGTGGGAACTCTCCGACGCCGGCGCAGTTCGCTTTCTTACAATCAAAAGGCTTCGTAGCAGCAACCGTGCACTGGTTCGGCGGTCGTTGTCCCGGTATTGCAGGGATGCAGTTTACTCTCCCATCAAACACCACCCCTCTCCTCCCAACACATTCCGGCGCCTCGCCAGAGAAGAAATTATAAGAAAAGGTGAAATTTTGCAGCTTCGGCAGCCTACAAACGGCACCAGGAACAAATCCTGTAAGCCTATTTCTCCCAATATCAAGCTGCTCTACATTTCTCAACCCCGCAAAAGTCGCCGGAATCGGACCCTGCAGTCCATTAAAGCTCACATCAAACACAGTAACTTCCCGCAACCTACCGACCTCCGGCGGAATGCACCCAGACAGATTATCGTTAAGAAGAATGATCTCATTAAGACTTCTCTCCATCCTTCCAATACTCGACGGAATGCAGCCGCCAAGATCATTGTTTGCGAGCNGACAGTAACTTCCCGCAACCTTCCGACCTCCGGCGGAATGCACCCAGACAGATTATCGTTAAGAAGAATAATCTCATTAAGACTTCTCTCCATCCTTCCAATACTCGACGGAATGCAGCCGCCAAGATCATTGTTTGCGAGCACAACAACAGAAACAGGGGAGTTTCCTAAGTTCCCCGGTATTCCACCGCGCAGGCGGTTAGAGTTAAGAAAGATGGCATCGAGTGGGCGATCGAAGAGACCTGGCGGAATCATTCCTTCAAACTCGTTGAACCTGAGATCCAGGAACCGAAGCGACGGTAGCTTTAGGACGACGGCAGGAAACTTGCCGGCGAAGCGGTTGTTGCTGAGATCGAGCTCGTGGAGGAGCTTCAAGCGGCTGAATGTGGAAGGGACGACGCCGCAGAAGCGGTTGGAGTTGAGGTGGAAGACGGCGAGGTCGGATAGGAGGGCTAGTTCGGGGGGAAGGAATCCGGCGATGTCGGCACCGTTTAGGTCGACGGCGGCGACGACGGTGAGGGAAGGTTGGGAGGGAAGAGGGGCGCAGAATACGCCGGAATACGAGCAGACATTGGGGCCTACCCAGGAGGAGGTGAAGTTTTGGGGGTCAGAGAAGATGGCCGTGGTTTTCCAAGTTTGGAGGGCAATGTAGGCTGCTCTGAGGCGGGGGTTGGGGAAGCGGAATTGGTCGGGGTTGATGGCGTCGCTTTGGTTGAGCGCCGCTCTGGAGATCGCCGGAGAGAATGTGAGGAGGAGGAGGAGGAGGAGGAAGGGGTGAGACATTCTAGTCACATGAGATAGCGCGCTCTGAAGATTAGACTTTGGTTCAGGATGGGTTGGATTTTATACAATTTTGTCTAAAATGAAGATTAGACTTTTGGGTTTATTTGGTTATTTGAATTGAATATTTGTTTAGAGTTTTGACTTAACAGGGTTTTAATTGGGGGCATTTACATAAATAACAGATGATTTTTATGTATTTATATATCTAATATTTAAATTTTATTTTTTTATATTTATAACGCCCAATCTTTTATATCACATGTTAAGTATTAGTATTTTAATTTTAAAATAGGGAAATAATTTTTTTCATTCATAATTAAGATGACATAAATGTTAGATATGTAAATACATAAGAATTNCTAATATTTAATTTTTATTTTCTTATATTTATAACGCCCCAATCTTTTTATATCACATTTTAAGTATTAGTATTTTAATTTTGAAATAGGGAAATAATTTTTTTCATTTGACATAAATGTTAGATATGTAAATACATAAGAATTGAGAGGTATGTATGTAAATCTTTTACTTTCTTTTTTTTTTTGTTTTTATATGTAAACCCCAAAAATGAAGGCAAATTTTACTAGTTGGTTTGGGCTATATTTGGGGTAGTAGTGTGGCGCACTGCACTTTAATGCATTTGGCAAATTTGTTTTAAGCCTGTCTTTTCAAAACGTTATAGAAAGCTGTGCGAAAACAAAACAAAAATGAAGAAATTTCACACAACAACAATGAAACACGAAAGATTTACATGGTTCAGTGTTAAGTTGATCCGCATACGTTCATGATGAGTAAGAAATCACTAGCACCACATGGTGGGAAAAAAGAGGATAAGGGTTATAATTTCAACACTTCTATTATTACTCTCTCATGAACCTTTAGTCCCTTTTACAGAGGAGGATTAAAGCATACAATTAAATAAAATAAAAAAGAATAAATTGCCCCTAACTACAAAAAAATCTTAAATATAACAATCTTCACATCATCTATTACTTCTATATAAGAGAGAGATGACCAAATAAGCTCCAAACTCCAATTAAGCTGCACCAAGATGGTTGCTTACTCATTCTCTCTCTCAAAGGGATCAACCCTTGTGCAGTTCTTCAAAATGCTCGACTGTGTAATCAATTCTGAGCTCAGATGTTCACCAAACTCCTACAGCATGTTAACTTCTGGACTAGCAGTACCTTCATAAGCATCTATATTGGATTCTCCTTTGTATATATCTTCCTCAGCAGAGCCTTGTCAACATCAATCAAGTTCCGAACAAAGTGATATCTCACATTAATGTGCTTGGCACAAGCATCATGAAGTGCATTTGTGGCAAATAATATTGCACTCTAACTGTCATAGAACACTGTCAAAGACTTCTAATCAACTCCTAAGTCATCCAATAGGCTCTGCATCTGCATTGCTTCTTTCATCGCTTCCGTGCAGTTAAGTATTCAACCTCCGTAGTAGACAACACAACAATAGATTGAAGAACAGACCTCTAATTAATTAGATCTCCTGCAAATGTAAATATAAAACCAGTCTTAGATCTCCACAAATCCATATAATCTGCATAGATTGAGTTAGTTCAGCTTACACACAAATTTACAACAGATGAGTCACCTCTCAAACATTAAGCCAACATCAAATGCACCATTTAGATGCAAATACTCTTCATTGCCTGTCAATGTTTCCTCTCAGATCATGCATGAACCTGCTCACAACACTAACTGCTTGTGCAATGTAAGGTATTGTATAAATCACGACATATAATAGACCCCACTGCAGTAGCATAAGTAGATCACATATCTTTTATTTTCTGGTCATATTTAGGACATTGATTTGATGTANTAATAGGCTCTGCATCTGTATTGCTTCTTTCATCGCTTCCGTGCAGTTAAGTATTCAACCTCCGTAGTAGACAATACAACAATAGATTGAAGAACAGACCTCTAATTAATTAGATCTCTTGCAAATGTAAATATAAAACCAGTCTTAGATCTCCACAAATCCATATAATCTGCATAGCTTGAGTTAGTTCAGCTTACACACAAATTTACAACAGATGAGTCACCTCTCAAACATTAAGCCAACATCAAATGCACCATTTAGATGCAAATACTCTTCATTGTCTGTCAATGTTTCCTCTCAGATCATGCATGAACCTGCTCACAACACTAACTACTTGTGCAATGTAAGGTATTGAATAAATCACGACATATAATAGACTGCCCACTGCAGTAGCATAAGTAGATCACATATCTTTTATTTTCTGGTCATATTTAGGACATTGATTTGATGTAATGGGTAGACTAACCTCCTTGCTTAAGCTATCAACCCCAAATTTCTTCAGCACCATCCGAACAAAATCTGTCTTGTTCCTTAAAATCTTCATGCCAAAATTTCTAAAATCTTCACCCAACCCCTTCATTTCAAAATTTTTAATAGTTGATTCTTCATCTTATAAACCTCAATCTGACTAGCAGATGCAAGTAAAGTAAACAGTAATATCAATTATGGTTCTCTCCATTTGGCCTCCATTTATATTAATAAAAAAACTATAAAAAGATTTTCTTCATTCCACAATTTGTAAATTTTATGTATGAATGAAAAGGTTCATTTAAAAAAAAAAAAATTAAAAATAGTGATTATTTTAATGTGATGTTTTAAGTATTACAAATTAGATACATAAATNCAGGTTCATTAAAAAAAAAAAAAATTAAAAATAGTGATTATTTTAATGTGATGTTTTAAGTATTACAAATTAGATACATAAATGAAAGAATTATTTGATATTTATTTAGATGCCCTTTCTAATATGTATAAAAGGTTATTTTAATAATTAAAAAAAAAAACAAAGATAGTATGGCCCACCTATTTACGTGAACTGCATCAACTTTGCAGTTTGCAGCATATACATTAATTAAGGAAATCTGATGTCCGAATACGTGCTCTGAACTGGAAGAAAGTGGTGTTGGAAAGCAAGCTTTGAGCTGCTGTTGATTTATAAAAATTCAACATATTTTTTTTTTCTATTTATATATTTAATACCTAAATTTGGATATTTATATTAATACCATTTTACATGAGAAGGTGAATTTCATTTTTAAAAAGTTAGTGATAGTGATAGTTTTATTTGAAATGAAAATTTTGAATATTTGAAATATCAAAGTTATATTTAAGTTTAGATATATAAATTCATACAAAATACTTAATATCCATATAATTGTCCCCTTCATATATAAAATGTATGTATGTATGTATTTATGTATCGCGCCGCATACTCAGATCAGTTGGTCGGACATCTGCATGTCAGTTGTAAGTCCCCTCTGGTCTGGGGTTCGATTCCCCCAAAGTGTTGGGTGTTGTACCCAAATTCTTAGGTGCATGAGGGATAATCGAACCTCTTTTATTTTTTTATTTTTGTTTTTTCTCTCAATAAAATTTTTAGTTTTTCAAAACTAATAATAACAGTTTTTCAAATTTCAACAGAAATGCACGTACGTATGTGCAACCTCTAATTATGAATTGATAGGTAATCAATAAAATTTATCGTTTGACATAAATCTTAATNATTATGTATTTATATATTTAATACCTAAATTTGGATATTTAAATTAATACAATTTTACATGAGAAGGTGTATTATATTTCTAAGAAGTTAGTGATAGTGATATTTTTATTTGAAATGAAAATTTTGAATATTTGAAATATCAAAGTTATATTTAAGTGTAAGATATATAAATTCATACAAAATACTTGATATCCATATAATTGTCCCATTCATATATAAAATGTATGTATGTATGTATTTATGTATCGCGCCGCGTACTCAGATCAGTTGGTCGGACATCTACTTGTCAGTTGTAAGTCTCCTCTGATCTGGGGGTTCGATTCCCCGCAAGTGTAGGGTGTGGTACTTGAATTCTTAGGCACACGAGGGATGACCGAGACTCTTATAATAGCCTCTAGTCATTCCTTATATATATATAACCTCTTTTATTTTTTTCCTCAATAAAGTTTTTAGTTTTTCAAAATCAATAATAACAGTTTTTCAAATTTCAACAGGAATGCACATACGTATGTGCAACCTCTAATTATGAATTGATAGGTAATCAATAAAATTTATCGTTTGACATAAATATGCGAGCAGGATCTCAAAGCATTTTGTAAGACATATCTAGACTTCCACTAAAAATCTTCAAGAATACCGATTTCGAAAAACTTGCAATCAAATTGACCGGCGTGACGAGACTAACACAATTACATAGAAGTTAGTCCAACCCAAGTCAAATGAAGCCCAGATCGAGTCATTGAGTCATTTTTGGAAGTTTCCAATGCTCAATTGGAAGGTCAAGTGGATTCCAAATCTAACAAGATTATGATCAAATCAAGCATCTCGATAAAATGAATCTAACGAGTCCAAGATCAATCAATTTTGACGTAGTTAAGACACTTAAATGTTTGCAAAATATTGTTTGATCGAGAGGATCTCTCCTGGTTGTCTGATGGAGTGATCCACATTCATTTCTTATTTGCATGGTGGTCTCTCCTAGACTACATTAATAAAGTCTTATCCTCTTCATGAAAAGGGGACATGGACCATGAATTGTAGGAAGCCAGCTTGGAGAAGAAGGAACAGAGGTCCAGTGTTTTATACAAAAGCTCCAGTAAATGCAACCTACTCTTACAACTGTCGACCACAGTCAACCACCGCTCGTCAACTATCGTTGACCACCTTCAACTACCCTCTGATCTTTGCAATGAAACCCTTTATAGAATCATGACGTGCGTTGCAGAATCTCGGCGTACGTTGAAGAGTAACTAAGCACTCCATAAAGCAACACATAGTCCTAAATATTGTGCAGCAACATCTTAAAGACAATGTAACAACACACTCAGAAGACAGTGTAACACACTCCGAAGAAGCTGTAACTGCACAGCTCGAAGACGGTGTAATAACACACAATGCATACGGTGTAACAACATACTTCCAATCCATGATCATGAATAATGCCATATCAAAGATCCCATGACAACCCCAAACAATAACTGCTTATAATTTCCATACTAATAACATGACGATTTTCTCCAGACATATGAAGTTCTCTCCTCGCAACTCTCCAATATGGCCTCTACGACCTACAAACGTTATTACAACTCACCACTATAACCTATGTGATCAACTACAACCTACGTTGCTTAAAGCTCATGCAGTCCTCAACTCTGACATCTATGGTCTATGAACGTTACTGAACTCACCACCACGATCTACGACCCATGTGTATCATAGCTTTTGCATCTCCCAACTTTGTCCTCCGTGGCCTATAGAAGTTATCATAATTAATACAACTCCCAACTCTGCTCTCTACGACATACAAACATTATCACAAGTCATGTGACTCCCTCATTTTTTACGGACGATGAATATTATTACAACTCCTCACTACAACATATGTGACAAACTACAACCGACATAACTCATAGCTCATGCAACTCTCAACTCTGGCCTCTACAACGTATAAATGTTATTATAGTTTCCCTTTACGGCCTATGTGATTAATTGCGACTTACGTGACTCACAACTCATGCAACTATCAACTCCAGCTTCTACAATCTATGAACATTATTAAAGCTCCTTGTTACAACCTATGTGACCAACTGCAACATACATGGCTCATAACTCATACAACTCCTAACTTAAGTCTTTGCAGTCTATGAACGCTATCACAAATTCCTATTGATGCTATTGTGGCGAACCGATGCTTCTAAAGCCGCTATATATGACCTAGTTTTTTTTTTTCATTTCTCTTTTTATTTTTGAAGGAGTTGACAATTTGCCCATCATCATATACTTCTTTTTTCCGGAATAAGTCTCATTTCTGGATCATGTGAATGATCTGGAAAAGAGAAAAACCAAAAAAACATGACATACGACAAAGACGGACAAACAAGAGAAAGAATGCGGAGAACTTCCGTGTGGTAAACCTCGCTAGAATAGGTCAAGCACATATGTCCGAACAAAATTAGATTCGGACCGAAATTACTTGTGTCAAATATCCGCGAAAGAATGCCTATGAAAGTTATCCACAACCAAAGATTCAGGTGTATTTACTTGTTATGGGTCCAGAGTACTCGTAAGGGGACATATCTCACTTGATTAATTACATCTTGGGAGTTGCCCATGAATACTCTTGATCTAAAAGAGTTTTGCTTACATTAGTAGTGATGACTGACACAAGGCTATCAAAGATGGGTTATTTTGCATGGGAATGCTTTGATGCTTTCAAAGCTCCCGCTAAGCCACGAAGCAGGGAGTGAGTTGATCCCGCATGAGTAATGGACTCATCAGCAAACAAAGCCTGTGAAACAACCAAATCAACCTGACGGTAAATCCTAATATGTCAAAACACATTCGTGCCATAAGGGCGGAGGACGAATCGTCTTATCTGAAATAGACGGCAATTCATCGGTAATCGGGTCAACAAGATGATACCAGCGAAAGCAAACCGGGAGCGACAGAGCTCAAATTGGGTAGTTAAAGGAATGGAGGAGTAGTCCCTAACAGCTAGAGGTATTCATGTTGGGCTAGAATGATTTTTCCCTTTCACAAGGGTTAAGGCATCTCTTAATGCTTCACTTTTATATTTGTGTGTATGTTGGATCATCCTTCAATGCTAATACACTAAATCATTACTCTACCGTCACAAATCATCCAGCACACATCATAATAAAATCAATATATATTTTGCCTCGCATGATTGTCTTGTGAATGTAATTATATGAACTTCGCAGAGGCATTTACATACATACAACCCAATTCCTACGCCTTTACATCTCTAACACCTACATTTTAACTTCTTACATGTTACAACATTCAAATCTTTCATATCACATTAAAAAAAAATATTATTATTTTAACTTTTAAAAATGAAATACATATTTTCATGCATGGACAATGTGCCATATATTGAAAAATTAAAGTTTAGTCTTGGACATCTAAATACATAGAAATTACGTGGTATGTATGTAAATTTTCATTTTTCATTTATTTTATTTATACTTTTATACTTCCAGCTATTTTCCAGCTTCCAGCCGTATTAGCCCATTCCATGCTCGTCGTGTTCCCCACTCGGTGCAAAAATACGAGGGAAATGATGCAAAGTGATCCATAAAAAGTTTATGGAAATAAGAAATTTCAACTTATTATATTATGTGACGCCATCTTATTGATAGAAGGAATGTATCCGAAGAGCATGTCAAGTGTGCCAAATATATTATTAGGAAAATTTACATGCATGCCACAATTTTGTTCTATATATTTACATATTTAACAACTAACATTTGATATTTATATTTATAGTATTTTTGTGTGACGAACAGCTGCGGGTCTAGTGCTCACTGGCGGAGCCCAAATTCTAAAAAAGATATGATGCTATTTCATTGAGAGGTTTGATGGAGAAGTACAAAAAGAGTAAGAAGGATTTAGAAATGATTTTTATTGATTTAGGAAAAAACCGACGATAAGGACTCAAGAGAAGTCCTTTGGAGAGTTCTAGAGGAAAAATGGTGTCGATAGGACTTATATTCGAGTCATTAAAGATATGTATACTAGAGTTGTGTTCGAACAGAATGAGAATTGACCATGTATTATCCTATTTGAGTTGGATTACATCAGGGATTAGCTTTAAACCATATCTTTTTGCTATAGTTATGGATGCGCTCATGAGAAATTTACAGGATGATGTACCATGGTGTAAGTTTTCGCTGATGATATCTTTCTTATGGTTAAGACATGAGAAAGAGTAAGGGAAAAACTTGAATTATGGAAGTCTACATTGAAGTCCAGGCCTTCGTTTGAGTGAGAGTAAAACTGAATACATGGAATGTAAATTTAAGAGTAGTGCCTTTAGTGACAAAGTTGTAACTATGAGTGATCAAATCCTTAAAAGGTTTTAGATATCTCAAGTANGTTTAACACCTAAAATTTGATATTTATATTTATAGTATTTTTGTGTGACGAACCGCTGCGGGTCTAGTGCTCATTGGCCGAGCCCAAATTCTAAAAAAGGAAAAAAAATGTAAATTATGATGCTATTTTAGAAAAAAAAATCATTTGGCAGGTCTACTATGAAAACTACACATTCATTGAGAGGTTTGATCGAGAAGTACAAAAAGAGTAAGAAGGATTTAGATATGATTTTTATTGATTTAGGAAAAAACCGACGATAAGGATTCAAGAGAAGTCTTTTGGAGAGTTCTAGAGGAAAAATGATGTCAATAGGACTTATATTCGAGTCATTAAAGATATGTATACTAGAGTTGTGTTCGAACAAAATGAGAATTGACCATGTATTATCCTATTTGACTTGGATTACATCAGGGATCAACTTTAAACCATATCTTTTTTCTATAGTTATGGATGCGCTCATGAGAAATTTACAGGATGATGTACCATGGTGTAAGCTTTTCGTTGATGATATCTTTCTTATGGTTAAGACATGAGAAAGAGTAAGGGAAAAACTTGAATTATGGAAGTCTATATTGAAGTCTAAAGGCCTTCGTTTGAGTGAGACTAAAACTGAATACATAGAATGTAATTTTAACAGTAGTGCCTTTAGTGACAAAGTTGTAACTATGAGTGATCAAATCCTTAAAAGGTTTTAGATATCTCAGGTATATTATTTAGTGTGATGGTGATATAGATGGGGAGGTTATTAGTAGAATTCAAGTTGGTTGGTTGAAGTGAAGGAATGCTTTGGGCCTATTATGTGATAAAAAAGTGCTGCTTAAACTAAGAGGAAAATTTTATGAGATGGTGGTGAGACCTACAATGCTCAATAATGCAGAATATTGGCNGGTATATTATTTAGCGTGATGGTGATATAGATGGGGAGGTTATTAGTAGAATTCAAGTTGGTTGGTTGAAGTAAAGGAATGCTTTGGGCCTATTATGTGATAGAAAAGTGTTGCTTAAACTAAGAGGAAAATTTTATGAGATGGTGGTGAGACCTACAATGCTCAATAATGCAGAATATTGGCCTTTAAAAGAGAAGCATAAAATAAAGTTAAGTGCTGCTGAGATAAGAATGCTTAGGTGGATGAGTGGCTTGACACCTAGAGACAAAATGCTAAATGAATACATTCGTGATAGGGTTGGCGTAGTTCTAGTGGCGGACGAGATTAGAGAGAGTTGTCTTAGATGGTCTGGTCACATTAAACGTCAACCATCTAATGATTCAGTTAGGAGAGANTAAATGAATACATTCGTGATAGGGTTGGCGTAGTTCTAGTGGCGGACGAGATTAGAGAGAGTTGTCTTAGATGGTCTGGTCACATTAAACGTCAACCATCTAATGATTCAGTTAGGAGAGACGATGTTTTAGCTTCAATTGATGTTAAGAAAGACAGATGTAGACCTAAAAAGACTTGGGCATACTGTATAAAAAGCAATCTTAATCTATTAGAATTAAATGAAAATATGTCACTCAATGGGAAACAATAAAGAAAAAGAATTATGTACCGACACCACTTAGTGGGATAAATGTTTGTTNAGATGTTTTAGCTTCAATTGATGCTAAGAAAGACAGATGTAGACCTAAAAAGACTTGGGCATACTGTATAAAAAACAATCTTAATCTATTAGAATTAAATGAAAATATGTCACTCAATGGGAAACAATAAAGAAAAAGAATTATGTACCGACACCACTTAGTGGGATAAATGTTTGTTGTTGTTATTGTTGTTATTGGTGGTGCTACTAATAATATGAATAATTATACTTCTTAAAAGCATTTATACCAAATAAATAAAATGAAAATATACTGGATAGTTTGATTGTTATACTTCTTTTGTTTTCTCTAAGTAATGGTTACCTTGAAAAGGAGATTTGAAAAAGAGGATGAAAGGTAAGAAGGCCATTTTCATTCAAAACAAAAATGGGCGCAAACAGAGATATAAAATAAGAAGAGCTTAGAAAAGGCCATGAAAATAAATATATGGCTCCTTCGAAGGCAAACTGTAAACCACACATAACAACACCTTCAAATTTCAACTAAAGAATCAAAAGGAAACATCTATTCTAGACAAAAGACCACAACAACATATTAGTTCAACTAGAAAGTCGATTTGTGAGAGTATAGTGTAGTCTGATCATAGAATATAATGTAGATTGCATGGTCCATAGTACGCCAATTGAGCCCTTTGTAGGAGTTGTGAAAATCATCATAGCTCTTCCAAAAAGGATCCAAAGGTTTATATATGATGAAAGAATTCCATCCAAGATGCTAAGCATTTATTTGATGCCCCTTGCCTGAATAAAACGTGCAGTCTCCATTTCCAGTTCCAAGAAAAGCCCCATAGTGTGACACAATCAGCAAAATATATGCATTTGATTTTTATGTAAGGAGAAATTCATCAAGTATAGAGGAGAAAAAAAATAGATTTATAGCAAATATAAGCAATGATTCCATCAGAAAACTCAAATGCAACATAAAGTGTTTAAGAGAATAAGCAATCCGGTCCAATCTCGAATGACGACAGATAATATGTTAGGAAATACTACAAAAATAAAGAATGAAGCTTGATGGAGCAACCAAATCAAAAACCACATAATCTAGAACGTCCCAAATAAACTACAAAACTATAATTCAATTGAAACAAATTTAAAAAAAGGAAAATATTCTTGATAATGTTTGAAATATCACTCATAAACTTTCACATTCTACTTTGTTTCTTTCATAACGAGTTTGATTTTATATAAGATTACCTCATTTGAATCTATTGCATCCCTAAAGACTCAAGAATTCCTAACAATCTACATACAATATGAAGTAATATGCACAAAAATAAGGAAAAATTTCTTTGTAGGCTTACAAAATATAGTATCAACATAATCAAGCACCTGATTAATGAAGTAGCCAAAGCGAAAGAAATGCACAAAATGAATGCATTCTTTAAGTATAGAGAATGAAAATTGACATTCAAAAAATAAGTATGGGTTTCATAATTGTTATTGAATAGCACACTATGGTTAGGGACCACAGTGTTAGGGCATAGAAGAGTGTTTCAAACATTAAGTCTTATGATAAGAATTTTTCAAACAAAAGAAGAATATTTAAGAGAGTATCACTTATATCATAATAACTTCTACCAATTCGCTTTAGCATATTCCCTATATATATATAAAAAACACAAATGTTTATATGAGATAAATGACCCTGAAGAAGCCTATTAAGAAAAACACAGTCACTAAAGCTTGCTGGGAGAAGGAAGGAATTCAAAAATAATTATGAATGACATATGAGACTCTAGCATCTTTAGGGTGGTTAAATAAATTTAAAACATGACTACCACATTTCTCAAGCAAAGAAACACTATCAAACCAAATATCATAAGAGAAGAATAGTTTATTATTTCTATTGATTTAAAAAGAGAAAGCTGACTAGCAATTTTTATTTGACCTTTCCAAAATGTTGAGTAATTTCTTTCCATTTTAAACTATAAAGAGCCGAATCTTTTATTACACAAGCTAGAAAGAATAGTGCTTCCATTATATAATCTCCAAATCACATTTACCTTGTAAGAATATTAATAATTTCAAGGTTTGGAAGACTCAAACTTTTAAGATGCTACGTCTTGATGGTGGTGTGGGAAGCAATGGTATGCATATGTCTATTATAATCATTATAATGTAAAAAGTTATTCATCAAGGAGGAGAAACACTTCTTAATGCTTTTTTTGGATGACACTAGATCAAAAGCAATATTGGAAGAAATTTTAAATAATGATTTTGATGAGTTGGAACTGGCCAAAAAGATAAGAAGCTTTTATTCCATCCACTTAAATAATGGTTAACTCTTTCAAAGAGCATATGAAATGTAATAATACTAATTTTGCTAGAGTTTATAGTAATCCCAAAGTTCTTCCAAGTGAGCATTTTTTCTTGAAAAATTGAGGATATGAGTGCATTGGTGCTTAGGATGGTAGATTTAGTAATATTGTTCTAAGGATTAGACATCTTATAAAAAATATGCAAAGTATAAGCAACACAATTGTCATTTTTTACATTAGCCAATGCAAAAATAAGAAGTTTATTAACAAATATAGGGGGATCGATATCAAAAGAATTATACAAGTTATAGAAGTCTCTATAATAATCTAAAATTCTTGAGAAGCCATCCATAACCACAATGAAGAGGTAAGGGAATAGGAGACAACCTTGCTTGTGACCAAGATGTGGATAAAAAATAACATTGGAGTTCACTATTAATAATAGTAGAGAAGTGAGCACGAGCAGTGCAAGCTTCGATCCTGCCAATGAATTTGGGTGGTAAACCCATGTTCTCAAATATATTATAAATGTAGTTTTTGTTCATCGAATTAAATGCCTTCTTAAGATAAATTTTGGAGCACAATATTTAGGGTTGGTGGAAGATTTAAAGCCTTTCAAGAATTCAT
>JXCR01108889.1:0-20502 GCA_002079205.1 Phalaenopsis hybrid cultivar
TCTAATTTTCCCTCTCTCTCCCTCTTCAACTCTCCCGTTCTCCCTCTCCCACTTTAACTCTTTCAATCTCTTTCTCGTACTCTAACTCTCTCTCACTCTAACACTATCACGCTCTCTTAATCTTCTCTCTTCTTCTCTTATTTTCTTTCTCTCTCACACATTCTTCTCTCACTCTTAGTGCTTTTTTCTCTCTTGTGCTCTCACTCTCTCTAGCTTTCTAGCTCTCTCACTCTCTCTCTCTCCATCCATCTTTCTTTCTGTCGGTCAACTTTTTGGTTGATGATTTGAAAATACGGATATGAAAATAGTTTTTTGAAATTTAATTTAATATAATATATATATAGCTTGAGTTTTAAAAGTAGTATGTTTTAATTTTAAAAAATGAGACCAAATGGATCTCATTAGTCCAATAGTTTGCATAATCGTGCCCGATACCGCGAATACTACACCCTCCCAAAAGATAAGTGTAGATCTTGGCGATAGACCCAATCCTACAAACTAAGAGAATTGTGACATCTGTTTAGTCTGCGAACCTTTTATGTGTGACCGACAAGCTCCCCTATCTAATACAAAGATTACAAAAGGTTTATTTTACTTGGGTTCCAAGTTCCCTATAAAGATAAGCCCCTATAGTTAATTACATCCCAAATGACTGTGGTCACTTGAAAAAACTCTCGATAATGATCAGAGGTATTAGTCTTCAAAATTTCAAAGTGTAAGTTTTCACGGTAGGACAAGGAAAATCAAGTGGGAATAACTCAATATGAAACACTTATTTTCAAGAGTCCAAAGGAAGAGGAAAGTAGGGGATGTCACTGATCCGAGGTAAACATCGGTGACTTCCCAGACTATCCTACAGTATGGCTACATTTTGGAGATGATGATAATTAAGTGTTTGATCTTGCCAGTTTTATTATTTGAGACTTAAACTTACATAATGCATGATTATGCAAATAGCCTGCAGAGATATGAGGGTTTACGTCGTACCGTACGACAACCAGGAAACGTAAGTTGAGTTAGGACTCATGCCGCGCGACATGGTTGCACAAAAGCCTAAGGAGAAAGTGAGGATTTATGTCGGGCTGGGCGAGCTACCTCAAAGTCCTATGGGTTGTTATTATGCTAGGAAAAGATAATGCTGAAGTTTTTCTCTTTCTTTTTCCCACTCTCACTTCTCTCTCACTCTCCTCTCCCGGAACACTTATTTTCAAGAGTCCAAAGAAAGAAGAAAGTAGGGGATGTCACTGATCCGAGATAAACATCGATGACTTCTCAGACTATCCTACAGTGTGGCTACACTTTGGAGACGATGTTAATTAAGTGTTTGATCTTGCCAGTTTTATTATTTGAGACTTAAACTTACATAATGCATGATTATGCAAATAGCCTGCAGAGATATGAGGGTTTACGTCGTACCGTACGACAACCAGGAAACGTAAGTTGAGTTAGGACTCATGCCGCGCGACATGGTTGCACAAAAGCCTAAGGAGAAAGTGAGGATTTATGTCGGGCTGGGCGAGCTACCTCAAAGTCCTATGGGTTGTTATTATGCTAGGAAAAGATAATGCTGAAGTTTTTCTCTTTCTTTTTCCCACTCTCACTTCTCTCTCACTCTCCTCTCCCGGAACACTTATTTTCAAGAGTCCAAAGAAAGAAGAAAGTAGGGGATGTCACTGATCCGAGATAAACATCGATGACTTCTCAGACTATCCTACAGTGTGGCTACACTTTGGAGACGATGTTAATTAAGTGTTTGATCTTGCCAGTTTTATTATTTGAGACTTAAACTTACATAATGCATGATTATGCAAATAGCCTTTAGAGATATGAGGGTTTATGTCGTACTGTACGACAACCTCGGAACCTAAGTCGAGTTAGGACTCATGTCGCGCAACATGGTTGCATAAAAGCCTAAGGAGAAAGTGAGGATTTATGTCACGCTGGGCGAGCTACCTCGAAGTCCTATGGGTTGTCATTATGGTAGGAAAAGATAATGTTGAAGAATATCTTCTTGTCTTTCTCTTTCTATTTCCCACTCTCACTTCTGTCTCACTCTCCTCTCTCTTTATCTATCTCAAAAGTGGAGAGAAAAAGAGAGATCAATATATTGAAATATGAAAACGGAGTAGATGTGTGAGACACTGAGAAAACATAAGAAATAGAAATGAGAGGGGGAGGACTTGGAGGGAAATAGTAAGGTACTATGATATTGAGACAAAGACTCTCGTTCTCTTCCTCTTCTCTAATTTTCCCTCTCTCTCCCTCTTCAACTCTCCCGTTCTCCCTCTCCCACTTTAACTCTTCCATTCTCTTTCTCGTACTCTAACTCTCTCTCACTCTAACACTTTCACGCTCTTTTAATCCTCTCTCTTCTTCTCTTACTTTCTTTCTCTCTCACACATTCTTCTCTCACTCTTAGTGCTTTTTATCTCTCTTTATCTCTCTTCATCCATTATCTTTCTTAGTCTCTTTCTTACCACTCTCTCTATCATTTTATATCCCCTGTAATATCTCCCACTCATTCTCTCTCTATCACTCTTTCTCTCTCACTTTCTCTCTTGTGCTCTCACTCTCTCTAGCTTTCCAGCTCTCTCACTCTTTCTCTCTCTCCATCCATCATTCTTTCTGTCGGTCAAATTTTTGGTTGATGATTTGAAAATACGGATATGAAAATAGTTTTTTGAAATTTAATTTAATATAATAGATATATAGCTTGAGTTTTAAAAGTAGTATGTTTTAATTATAAAAAATAAGACTAAATGGATCTCATTAGTCCAATAGTTTGCATAATCATGCCCGATATCGTGAATAATACACCCTCCTAAAAGATAAGTGTAGATCTCGACGATATACCCAATCCTACAAACTAAGAGATTTGTGACATCTGTTTAGTGTGTGAACCTTTTATGTGTGACCGATAAGTTCCCTTATCTAATACAAAGATTACATAAGGTTTATTTTACCTGGGTTCCAAGTTCCTTATAAAGGCAAGCTCCTATAGTGAATTACATCTGAAATGACTGTGATCACTTAAGAAAACTCTTGATAATGATCAGAGGTATTAGTCTTCAAGATTCCAAAGTGTAAGTTTTCACGGTAGGACGAGTAAAATCAAGTGGGAATGGCTCAATACGGAACACTTATTTTCAAGAGTCCAAAAAAAGGCGAAAGTAGGGGATGTCACTGATCCGAGGTAAACATCGGTGACTTCTCAGACTATCCTACAGTGTGGCTAGATTTTGGAGACGATGTTAATTAAGTGTTTGATCTTGCCAGTTTTATTATTTGAGACTTAAACTTGCATAATGCATGATTATGCAAATGGCCTGCAGAGATATGAGGGTTTACGTCATACCGTACGACAACCTCGGAACCTCAATTGAGTTAGGACTCATGACGCACAAAATGGTTGCACAAAAGCCTAAGGAGGAAGTGAGGATTTATGTCACACTGGGCGAGCTACCTCGAAGTCCTATGGGTTGTTATTATGCTAGGAAAAGATAATGCTGAAGAAGATCTTCTTGTTGCTCGCTCCAAGCTCCTCGTCGTGTTGCCCACAAAGTTGGCTCTAAGCTCTTGTTGTTGCGACGACTTCAGGGTTTAAGTGTTTGAGATTGGTGATTTGTGTTTCCTAGTTTTGGTGTCAAAGTTCGGTTTTGTTTCATTTTGGTTTTGGGTTCAGTTCTGGTTTTGCATGCAGAGTAGTTAAATTGCAGGTGAATAAAATGTACTTGAAAGATAAAATGCACTAAATAAAATGTTGTAGATAAATTGTAAAAGCGTATCTGGGCATCTGCTACTGTTTTATGATTAATATTGTGATCGTAGTATGATTTGCAGCATATTTAAACATACTTGCAAGAAAAATAAATAAAACAAGAAAACCAAGCATGAAATTCATAAAAACGAGTAGTAGAAACACAAGAAAAAGAAACCTAAAACCACATAAGACAGATCAGGACTTGGTATAAGACATTGGTAAAAGTGGCGGCTCAGAGCTGGGCTGTGTGCTTCCCGACCTTGAGTGCCAGCTCGACATTCTATAGAAGGTAGTTCTTAACCTCAATCCAAATGACTAACCATGGACTTTTATAAGTTTTCATAGAAGAATTATTTGATTTTCATGCAAAAATTGTTATTTAAGTCTTTTTTTTATGCAGAGTTCTTTTTAACATGCAAAAGGGATTTTTTTTTATTTTTTGTAAATATTTTTGTAAAGTCGTGTAGTCCACAGGTTAGTCACTCTAATCGTGCTAGAGCTACTGAAAACCTAAGAGTCCTTGCGGCAACGATCTCACCCAAGAGTCGGTGAATAGTACCATGGGTCATTTCCTCTCTTATAGAAGATCCTTGAGGTAGGAGATACTATTCTAATAATCTCACTTCGTATCTCTCGTTTAAGCACACATAAGCAATGTCGTCATCTCCCACGCCACTTAGACCCTAGACTTATTCTAGTCCGATGATCCACATGTGGCATTAACAAATTTCCCCAATTTCTAGGAGAATTTGAATGTAATATCCAAGCTCAAATCCTAGTGCATTGGGTTTCATTATAGGTTAAGTCATTGTTGGAATTTCACTATTGATTTAATTAAGGAAACATGAACTACGTCTCGGTGCATCTTGGTATCTAGTGTCTTGATCAGTTTGTGAATTAGGATTAAGTGCCAAGCTTCATTATTTATTCAAAAATTAGGTGGATTAGCTGAGAATTAGGTGGATGGACTCTCAACTAGGGTGTGCTTCTAAAATCTAGGAAGTCTATGCTCAGAATTAGGGGGATGGGCTCTCACCTAGGGTGTGCACCTAAAGTCTAGGAGGTCTACACTGAGGACTAGGCAGATAGACTCTCACCTAGGGTGTGCTCCTAAAATCTAGGAAGCCTATGTTGAGAATTAAGTAGATGAGCTCTCACCTAGGGTGTGCTCCTAAGCTCTAGAAAGCCTACACTGAGGACTAGGTGGATGGACTCTCACTTAGGGTGTGTGCCTAAGCTCTAGGAAGCCTACACTGAGGACTAGGTGAATGTACTCTCACTTAGGATGTGCACCCAAATTCTAAGAGGTCTACACTGAAGACTAGGTAAATGTACTCTCACCTAGGGTGTGCTCCTAAAACTCTAGGAAGCCTACTCTTTAACTTGTGCTTAAAGTGATTTAAAGTGTTCTACCCTTAATTATGTGTTTTCCAACTAATCCTCAAATATTTCTAAGTGTCTTCCAAATAATTAATCAGAAACTCTCACTGTTTGACTTAACCATTTAACAAAAAAACTAAAACAAACAAAAAGAAAAGGTTGATCTACTTTCAAAACTAACAAGTCAAAAGAAGAGATAGCAAGTGAATCAACCTAAAAATGTTTAAAATTTTCAACAACTACAATTAAATAGACTCTCGAGAAGAGTGCTTAAATATATTCCAAAACAGTGTTTTGATTGGCCCGGATGTTCCACAATTCAGAGTAAGAAAAAAAAGCTCAAAAAGCCACTACATAAATTAACAAAGTGCAGCCCAAAAGCCACGAAACGGAACAAAAAAAAATATAACCCACAATGACACTTTCAAACAACAACCTATAGTTTTCAACGACTCGAAACAGTCATTTTTACAATTCTGAACAACAACATATATCTCAAAATGATTCAATATAAAGGTTTAAATCATATGATTGTTTCAATGATAACAGTGCTTGGTTTCAACACAAGAGAAAATGCTATAACACATCCAAATTTAGATCTATGAACAAGAACTTTGAACTTTTCACATTGACGTGAATGGTAAAATAGTGGATAGTTGTCAAAGCAAGAAGGTTGTATTAAATTGGAAAGTGTTAGTAAGTAATCCTTGTAATGTTTATACCATTAGCAGCGGCTAAAAAGATAGATCTTAGAATAACGCAATTGCAGAAGACTGTGAATTCTTCTAAAGTGCTCAAGAAATGATAATCAACAGTTAAAATCAAGTAATAATAAACATATAACAGGCAAAATTTACTGTCATTCAGAAGTACGCTCATTAGATGCATGAGATTTTTGTTGTGGTGTATAATTCAAATATATCACGCCTTGAAACCAGTCTTGTGACGTCAAATAGGATTGGAAGGGAATAGCATAAATCTTATCTTGAAATCACTATTATTATTAAGCTCATCAAATATCAACTCAAAATCCTCAAATAAAAAATTCTTAGTCAAAAGGAGCGAATAATTGGAGTCTCGAACAAGTTAACCTGCTCGAAATCCTACTCCCAAAACCTCAACAAAATTTAATATATTATCTCCAACAAACAAATTTACCTCAATAAATAGTTTCTGATAGAAACAAAACAAAAGGAGCAGAAGTAGCAGTAGGATCGATGTATGTATGTAATTTGTACAGTGATATTGTTGTTGCCTTCCCCGCTGCAGCTAACGGACAGGATTTCCTTCCTCTGTGAGTTCGGTTAGGAGCTGTACAACATGAGAGATGAGAAAGGCAAGCGACTATGCCCCAATCCGGAGAGGAATAGGTGCGGGGTAGTCGAGCGAGCAAGAGGTGAGCGGGGGTCTTCAGTGCAGCAGAGGAGAGGCGAGCGAGGGCTTCGATCGAGATAGGAGAAGATGAGGGAGGGAGTCGAGCGAGGCCCTTGGGTGCTTCGAGCGCTTCGATCTTTGTAAGAAGAGAGGAGACGGGGTCAAGTGGGAGGTTTTGTTCGACGCAGAGAGCGGGAGAGTGGGTTCCTTCATCGCAGGGAGGAGGCGAGTGTGGGAGAAGCTTTGCGGCTTTGTTGCTAGAGACGGAGACAACAAGGAGGGATCGATCAGAGAGCGAGAGATGATCAGGAGTTCGGTAGAGGCAGAGGAGGAAGAGGTGAAATGCAGAGATGGGATCGAGCAGGCGTGCTTCCCTCCTTCTATTTCTGTTGAGGCCAATTAGTATTGCCGAATGTGAGCGAGTCGTTACTTCAAAGCTTTGGTGGGGAATTGAATACCTTCCTTTCAGGCAGGCAACTTAATTGGAAAAGCTTTATGGTGGAATTAAATGATAAATTTAAAATTTAAATTTTGAATTTTGAAATTTTTCAGCTGAAGAAATTAGCCCATGCTTAGCCCATGTCCAGCCTGAATCAAACCCGAGTCGAACCTGGGTTGAGCCCGGGCCCGCGCACCCCTAAAAAAAAATACATGCATCGATATTCATGCTAGTCGCTCGTGCGCAAAACCATAACAATGCGGGTGTCCTTCCTAGCTAAAGTCAACATTCTGGACGCATTTGTTATGTCTGTTTCTTCATCCGGGGTTGTTTGGACGAGTTTGCCGACGGGCGAGTCGATTGAAGTCGAAGTTGTGTGCGGTGCAGTGAGTGCTTGAATTGCGGCGTTCACAAGTAATTGAGTCACAAAGGGTTCACCTAAGGCTTTTTGATCCTATAGGAACTTATTTTTGGGCCCACTACATGTTGGTCCTTAGCCCTTGCAACTAGAAGTTGAGTGCTTTGAACCACTCATGCGAGTTCTTCACAAAAATGAGTCAAGAAGTGGCTTGAAGTTCTACGGGAGGGTGTGCGCTAGTCCTCTAGAATAGTCCATAAGAACTCCTAAAGCCAGATCCTAGGTTCTAAGAGTAGAAGTCTAAGACCTCACTAAAAATGAGGTCAACAAATAGACCCCCAACAAGTGTGGTGTGTTGACAAGCACACCGCGCGCATTTGTGTTGACCGAAGTGATCAACATGATCAAAAGAACCATCCAAGTACGCCATACTCATAATGAATTGATCTAGAGTCAAAATCAAATTTGAGTTGGGACTTTCCACCAGAGTACTCCCAATCCAAAGACAACAGCTTACTGAATATTTTTAAATGTTTCTGCTGGGGATGCAGGGATTTGACACATTTGCGTCGTTTGATTGTTATAGATTTAATTGAGTGAGGAAATCAGTTTAAAAAAGGAAGTACAAGGCCACCACGTGGTATTTATGTGAAAATTTGGAGATAGCCACCAACACAGGATTTACAAAAAATTTAGTAAATATCATGCAAGCGGAAAATTTAGGGATAAGATGTGGAAAATATGTGGAAAGAATCAGAATCATTGCACTGATCCTAAAATTTAAATTTGAATGAATCAGAAGCCTTAACATCCATATAGGGGACTCACACCGATCATCGGGAATTTAAAATTTGAAGAAATCAGAATTTGAAGGAATCAGAAGCCTTAAAATCTGTATAGGGGGCCTCACACCGATCCTCGGAAAATTGAAGTTTGTAGGAATCGGAAGCCTTAACATCCGTATAGGGGGCCTCACACCGATTCTCGAGAAATTTAAATTTGAAGGAATTTGAAGCATTAACATCCATATAGGGGGACTTACACCGATCCAAGTGGTAGCGAGAAATTATCTTTGTCACGTTAGGAAGAAAAGCACTGGGACTCACATCCAACCTAAGTGGTGACGGGAAAAATAAAACTGTTACATTGAGGAGGAAAACTCTGGGACTCACATCCAACCCAAGTGATAGCAGGAAAATATCTTTGTCACGTTAGGAAGGAAAGCACTGGGACTCACATCTAACATAAGTGGTGATGAAAAAAAAATATCTTTGTCATGTTAGGAAGGAAAGCACTAGGACTCACATCCAACCTAAGTGGTGACGGGAAAAAAGTCTGCTACATTGAGGAGGAAAGCTCTGGGACTCACATCCAACTCAAGTGGTAGCGCGGGAAAATGCTCTATGCAAGAAATAAGCGGATTCACATATGTAAATTTGTGGGGAATATGTGAGTAGAATATGTGAAGGAATCGGAAGCCTTAACATCCATTGAAGGGGGTCTCACACAGATCCTCGGGAATTCAAAATTTAAAGGAATCGGAAGCCTTAACATCCATTGAAGGGGGCCTCACACCAATCCTCAAAGAATTTGAAATTTGAATGAATCGGAAGCCTTAACATCCATTGAAGGGGCCTCACACCGATCCTCGGGGAGCATGAGAATAGGATGCCACTTTCAAGGACTCACACCTATCTCGAAGGATTTGAAATTTAATGGAATCAAAAGCCTTAACATCTATTAAAGAGGTCCTCACACCGATCCTCAGAGAATTTGAAATTTGAAGGCCACATTAAGAAGGAAAACCTGAACATCTATTTAAGGGGGCTTTACATCCAACCAAAGAGGCAAAGAGGAGTAGGAAGCCTTAACATCCATTGAAGGGGGTCTTACTCCGCTCCGTAAAGATTTCAATTTGGAGGCAACAATAGGATGGAAAACCTTAACATCAATTGAAGGGGGTTTTACATCCAACCAAAGAGGCAAGGAGGAGTAGGAACCCTTAACATCCATTGAAGGGGGTCTTATTCCACTCCGCAAAAATTTGAATTTGGAGGCAACATTAGGAAGGAAACCTTAACATCCATTTGTGGGGGCTTTACATCCAACCAAAGAGGCAAGGAGTAGGAAGCCTTAACATCCATTGAAGGGGGCCTTATTCTACTCTGCAAAAATTTGAATTTGGAGGCAACATTAGGAAGGAAAACCTTTACATCCATTTAAGGGGGTTTTACATCCAACCTAAGAGTCAAAGAGGAATAGGAAGCCTTAACATCCATTGAAGGGGGTCTCACACCGATCCTCAGATATTTGCATTCAAAATTTGTGAAAATTTTGTGGGAAGTTTTTGGGATTTAAGAGAGTTGTGAAAAATATATGTGAGAAATTATGCAGTGCAGAATTTTGTTGAGATGTTTGTGCAGAGATTTGCAGTGTTGACATTGAACTTTGTGAAATTTTATGTTGAATTTGTGAAAATTTATGCAGTGTGGAGAATGTCAGTGAAAGTTTGTGAAGTGCGGAAAAACTATATCAGCTCGAACAACCACCGAGGACATTACATCCAAACTAGATCTAGTCGATAAATGACAACCATCAAGGAAATTATGCCAAATTCCAAGAAAAAATCGGTCACATTAGGAAAGAATATCGAAGACTTAAATCAATCCCAAGAGGCGATCGAAGAAAATCTCCATGCAATAACAGATGTGGTTCCGTAGAACCAGCCAAGCCTCATTCACACGAGCAATAGGACCTAGATCTCCTGTAGGAGGAAACTTCAAGCCAAGCGAAATGACATTGATGATAGGTTGAGAAGGCTCAAGCTGACCAGGTTGAAATTTGAAGTGATGCTGAAAATTTTGATTTTTATTATTTTGCTTATTTGGTTTGGTGTTGTGTTTCATTTCATTTTGATGTTGAGATTTATTTGACCTTGAATTTTATTTTGTTGCATTTGTTTTAAGATTTGGACCCAGTTTTAGGAAGGTGCAGCATCTGTGTTTCTAAGGACAAAGTTTTGTCTTTAAAACATCAGAATGCATAATACTTCTCGAGGTATTATCCACTGACTGGAGACATGTGTAAAAATAGCACATTCTATAAGGTACTATCAGAATTATATTCTTTCAAGTACACATAAAGATGTGTTTCTTCTAAGGATGTCACAGCTCGAGAGGCTGCAACCTTGTACCGTCGTTGTAGTGGATATCGTCATTTTTTTGTCACTGATTTGTATAAAGATTGTTCACATTGTTTTGAGGAATCATTTTGACGTTCTTCGATTATTGTCGGGTTGAGTCTTCTGAGCACTGAAAGATATGACTTCAAGGTAGAATTTTCATTAATTTGCTAATAACATAGCCATTTACTTTAATTCTTTCTATCTGGGCCTAAACATATGTCAGAATATTTACTCGTGTGATTAAATATTTTTTATCTTCCAAAGATGTTTTTGAGCCAATTAATAGTCGACCAAAAGACCAAAGATCGTTGAACTTTTTCCTGAGTATAATATCAGAAGAATTTCCTTAAGAGAGCATTTTAAGTCTCATTAACTAGGGAAAATTGGGCACCAATTTTTGATTGTACATCCACCTCAAGCTTCTTCTCAGGGAGATTTTTCTTTTTGCTTTGATTTCCTTTTTTTTATATCATTTCCCCTTATTTTGTTGAGAATTACTATATCTGGTATAGCAAGATTTAAAGATTTTGAATGTCTAAATTGAGACACCAATTTTTGATTTTATGCTTACCTCAAGCTTCTTCTCAGGGGACTGACATTTTTTTTGCTCCGTTTATTTTCTGAGAATTACTATATCTGGTGGAATGGATGTTAAAGATTTTGAATGTCCAAACTCCCCCGACTAATGATCCTCAAATATTTCTTAAGACGAATTCTGGGATATTATAGCTCGTTCGAAAGTCAAGACCCAGTCACTTGACAGAAAATCAAAAGACATGTGATATCCTTAGTCGATTACTCGTATTTCAACTAGGGGTGTAAACGAGCCGACCACGAGCGAGCCATGCTCAGCTCGTGTTCGGCTCGTTTATATTTTGAGCTAAAAAAGTGTGTTCGTGTTCGGCTCGTTTGCTTAACGAGTTGAACACGAGCTGTTCACGAACAAAGAGTCATTTTAACAACCCTAATCATGTAGTCATAAGACAATAAAGGTTTGAGCAAGATTTACAAATTATTATTTATATTAAAACATCATTTGAATCTAATTTAATAATTGTTATTCTATTTTCTTAATCAACATTTTAATTGATTATAAATCTTTGTAGCGTTGTAGTCAATTAGATTTTTTTAAAATACTACTTAATATATATATATATATAAACTTGATGAGTACTATTTCGAGCCAAAACGAGCCAAACACGAACGAACACATCTTAGTTTGTGTTCGGCTCGTTAACTTATCGAACGAAATTAACGAGTCGAACACGAGCTTCTTAACGAGCCGAACACGAGCTGTTCGCGAACAATGAGCCGTTTTGACAGCCCTAATTTCAACAACACTATCTTAGTCTGAAATTTACTTAGGACCCAGTTATTAGGGTATTAATTTGATTTTCCTTTGAAATCATAGCTTCTATCACAATGCTGGAATTTTTTATCTTGGATTACTCCTTTCTCGATTGTCTTGTTAATGAACTCTGAATATTTTGTTAATTGTGCTTTCAACACATTGAACAGTTCTGAAAAATAAGTTCATTCTTTTATTGTGGTGGGAGGGAAGGGATAGACAAACATTGATATCACTAACATCTCTTTTGACAACAAAAGTAGTACAATAGTGATCAAGATACAATATATCATTTGTCAGCTGCATCGGAGTCAAATGGAACACTAGGATCGACCAAAATCATATTGATAGAACCTTTTTCAGGTTCTTTTTCAAAAATTTTTCCGAGATCACTATGCTCCCATTATTGAAGTTCTCCTCAAGCCAATCTTTAAAAGTGAAATAATCTTTTATGGTGTGTCCAATCAACATGTGATATGGGGAATACATCGGATGATCTTTTTCAGCAACTTTGCCTGGTTTCTTCAATTCAGGGAGCTTGAACTCAGGGTTCTTTATCAAATTCTAAAACATTTGTTTGACTGCCTCATCCTTGAAAGGATACATTTTGTTCAAATGATTCTTTATGTTTGGGGGTTTCCCTCCATCTGTTTGATAAGACCTCTGCTGAAATGACTGCTGACCATTATGCCGAGGATGTTGGTAGATCTGTTGAGACTGTTTGACTTGTATCTGCAACGGTCGCTTGCCCCTATCAACCACTGCTACTATCCCATATTTCTTCTCAGATAACTTCTATGGCTCTAGCTTTCCAGCTTTCTCAAAAAACCCAAGTTGCTTAGCTTCTTCTTGAAGATTTCCAACTTTGATAAGCAGCTTCTCGAACGTCTTGATCGTGAATCCCATGAGTAAGAAACCCACCGGACCATGGATGCTTTTTAGAAGCATTTTGGCTACGTGCTGCTCCTGGAGTTGCGGCTCACACTTCATGTTCAAATTTCTCCATCGCAGAATGTATTCTATCAATGTTTTGGCTGGCTTCTATCGCTCAACCACGAGATCACCGATGGTGATATGGTGTTTAACTCCAGCAAACCGCTTAACAAAGAGGTCTTCCAATTCTGTAAATGTTTTCACTGAGTCATTGGGTAATTTGGTGTACCAGTCAAAAGCGAATCCTGAAAGACTGCTTACAAATTGACGACACAATAAAGCATCACTACCCCCCTCCCCCGCGTTGCAACATTTTGCTCGGAAGTGTGCAACATGCTGTCAAGGGTTTCCCGTTCCATCAAATGTCTTGAATGACGGTGGTACGAAACCCTTAGGGTATTGGACATCATCCAATTCTTTGGGATAGGCCTTACCCTTTAGAATTAATGCCCCTTATTTTGATTGAGTCAGAGCTTCTCTTACATGTTGTTCCACCATTTGGTTAATGTCTCCTGTATCATGCTCTGGAGTCTTTCATCTGTAATATGCATAGATTCTGGCTGACTTGCTTCTGGAGCTATCATTCGTGGTGATTGTGACTGCCCTTGAATTGTGGCCATCGCGATCATCATTTCTTCTAATTGTTTCTTCATCTGGTTGATATGTTCATCACGTTGTTGAATGGCTTTTTGAAACTCATCCACGGAGTTCTCCTCAGTTGGCAAAAGAGCATCACGTGAGGGTAAGATGGCTCTGACCTCAACAACGTTGATTTCTGCAAATTCCTCTTTCACATAATCCGACGACTTGTAGGGTTCATCGCCTATATCTTTTCTTCGTTCTTCACACAACTGATAACTTTAAGGTCAGTTGGAGGTTTTTTGATGAGCCTCACCTCTTTTGTTGAGCACTGGTGTAGTTGTGTAGAAGTTAATTGGAACAATTGGATCAACCAAAATCATATTGATGGAACATCTTTCAGGTTTTGTCAAATACTCTTTAGGGATTGTTATCTTCCTATTTTTGAAATTCTTCTCAAGCCATTCTTTGAAGCTGATACAGTTTTATATAGTATGTCCGAGCAGTCTGTGGTAGGGACAGTCGTTGGGATGGTCTTTCTTGTCGACTTCCTCCGGCCTCTTTTGCTCTCGTAATCTGAATTTAGGATTTTTAATCAAATCCTGAAACATCTTTGCAACAACTTTTTTTCTGAAAGAATATACTTTGTTCAACTATTCGGCCGTAGATGGACCCTGTATTTCATCCATCTGGCATGGCCATGTTGTTGGTTGTATTGTTGGTTACGTTGTAGATCGTACTGCTGGAGATATTGATGGTTATATTGTTACAGTTACTGGTAAATCTGTTGAGGCTGCTCGACCTGAATCTATACTGACTGCTTGTCTTTATCCACCGTTGTTACTCTCTCAGATTTCTCTTTGAATGTCATCACTGGCTTTAAACTATTATGGAAAGATGACGACGGTACTATGGTAGCAACCCCATAAACTCCATCCTCTCCGTAGTTAGCAGGCAAGTGGTGAAACTTACTCCCCACGAGTAGAGGTAAAGTCTCACGTAATCCCGTCTCATCCAATTGGAGGTCGGTGTCAGTAGTAGCCAACTCTGTGGCTTTTGCCTTCTTGGTCTTTAGAATTTTCTAGTTGTGCCTCATTTCCTGTGTCTTGGTCAGTCGCACGAACTTTGAGTTGGAGCCAATGTTGAAAACAAAAAACGGTGGGGCAAAAGCATCGACTAACACTTCTTCATATAAGATCTCCTTCTCTTTGTTTAATTGAACAATTGGTGTAGTGGGAGTGAATCCAGTGGCAGAAGCAGAAACAGTTCTGGGAGTGGTCCCTACGCTCCTAGCGGCAAACTTTATAGCAAGAGCAGGGTTCTTTTCAATCAATACTCTTTTTAGAGGGGGGAGTTCCTTAGCAAATTTCAGGTTGAACACCACAACAGGCTCAGTGGACCTGTCCGTTTCAGACTTCATCATTGTGGCAGCGACATTCCCGAACTTAACTTCAATATCGTTGAATCCCTGTCCAAACTTAATGACTGCCAAGTCAGGTAGCTCCCTCTTGCTAATTTCAAACTCCATTTTGGTGGCAAAAGAAAAGATCAACTTTGGTGAAGACATTGTCCCTGTCATTTGAAAAAACTTTTGGAAGTCAGTGACGTCCAATGCCTTGTAATTTCAACGAAAGTACTCAAGTTAACGCACTTGTCTTAGGATATCCTTTGAAATTTATTCATGTGAATCTTGTTTCAAATTGTGTGATTTGTTTTTCTTTGAAAATTTGATGAAATTCCATTTTGTTTGGAGTTTAAATGGAAGATTGTGAGAGTGAAATTTTAGTGTTAACTTGTTCACAACAAGCCAAGATTGAAGAGGAATAAAACATAAGTCACAACAAGTCAAGATCAAAGAGGAATAAATCATATGACCCGGTCCAAGGTTTGGAAGGGGTAACTTCGCATCGGACTCGCTTCAATGGATCACTCCTACTTTACCACATCTATTGGGGGTCCACCCCACTGTAAACCCTAAAGATTCTAGAACCATTCTGTTTAAGGATGTTTAAACAGACGGCTCCAAAATCTAAAAGAGTTGACCATACCTGCCTAAGAAAAAAATGAGCGACGCATGCCAACGGAAGAATGGTAGTTTGGCCCACGAGGGACATGAACACGCTGCCGATGTATGAAGACCAAACCTCACGATCAAAATGGAGAGAGGAACTAGTCCCCAGCGGAGTCGCCATAATTTATCGGTCAACTTTTTGGTTGATGATTTGAAAATATGGATATGAAAATAGTTTTTTGAAATTTAATTTAATATAATAGATATATAGCTTGAGTTTTAAAAGTAGTATATTTTAATTTTGAAAAATGAGACCAAATGGATCTCATTAGTCCAATAGTTTGCATAATCGTGCCCGATACCACAAATGCTACACCCTCCCGAATGATAAGTGTAGATCTCGGCAATAGACCCAATCCTACAAACTAAGAGATTTGTGACATTTGTTTGGTCTATGAACCTTTTATGTGTGACCGACAAGTTTCCCTATCTAATACAAAGATTACATAGGGTTTATTTTACCTGGGTTCCAAGTTCTCTATAAAGGCAAGCCCCTGTAGTTAATTACTTCTCAAATGACTTTGGTCACTTGAGAAAACTCTCGATAATGATAAGAGGTATTAGTCTTCAAGATTCCAAAGTTTCAGTTTTCACGGTAGGATGAGGAAAATCAAGTGGGAATGGCTCAAAATGGAACACTTATTTTCAGGAGTCCAAAGAAAGAAGAAAGTAGGGGATGTCACTGATCCGAGGTAAACATCGGTGACTTCCCAGACTATTCTACAGTGTGGCTACATTTTGGAGACGATGTTAATTAAGTGTTTGATCTTGTTAGTTTTATTATTTAAGACTTAAACTTGCATAATGCATGAATATGCAAATAGCCTGCAGAGATATGAGGGTTTACGTCATACCATACGATAACCTCGGAACCTGAGTTGAGTTAGGACTCATGACGCGCAACATGGTTGCACAGAAGCCTAAGGAGAAAGTGAGGATTTATGTCGCATTGAGCGAGCTATCTCAAAGTCCTATGGATTGTTATTATGCTAGGAAAAGATAACGCTGAAGACAATCTTCTTATTGCTCGCTCCAAGCTCCTTGTCGTGGTGCCCACAAATTTGGCTCCAAGCTCCTGTCATCACGATGGCTTCAGGGTATAAGTGTTTGAGATTGGTGATTTAAGTTTCCCAGTTTTGGTGTTAAAGTTTGATTTTATTTCATTTTGGTTTTGGTTTCAGTTTTGGTTTTGCATGCAGAGTAGTCAAATTGCAGGTGAATAAAATGTACTTAAAAGATAAAATGCAGTAAATAAATGTTGTAGATAAACTGTAAAAGCATACCAGGGCATCTGCTATTGTTGTATGATTAATATTGTGATCGTAGTATGATTTGCAGCATATTTAAACATACTTGCAAGAAAAATAAATAAAGCAAGAAAACCCAACATGAAAGTCATAAAAATGAGTAGTAGAAATCACAAGCAAAAGAAACCTAAAACCACATAAGACAGATCAAGACTTGGTATAAGACATCGGTAAAAGTGGGGGCTCAAAGCTGGGCTGTTTGCTTCCCGACCTTGAGTAAGAGTTGCCAGCTTAACAATCTACAGAAGGTAGTTCTTAACCTCAATCCAAATGACTAACCATGGACATTTATAAATTTTCATAGAATAATTATTTGATTTTCATTCAAAAACTGTTGTTTAAGTCTTTTTTTTATGCAGAGTTCTTTTTAACATGCAAAAGAGATTTTGTTTTATTTTCATAAATATTTTTGTAAAGTTGTGTAGTCCACATGTTAGTCACTCTAATCGTGCTAGAACTACTGACAACCTAAGAGTCTTGGGGGCAACGATCTCACCAAGAATCGATGAATAGTATCGTGGGTCATTTCCTCTCTTATAGAAGATCCTTGATGTAGGAGATGCTATTCTAATATTCTCACTTTGTACCTCTCATTTAAGCACACATAAGCAATGTTGTCATCGCCCACACCACTTAAACCCTAGAATTATCCTAGTCCAATGAACCATATATGGCATTAACAAATTTCCCCATATGCCATGAGAATTTGAGTGTAATATCCAAGCTCAAATCCTGGTGCACTGGCTTTCATTGTAGGTTAAGTCATTGTGGGAATTTCACTGTTGATTTAATTAAGGAAACATGAACTACGACTCGATGCATCCTGGTGTCTAGTGTCTTGATCAGTTTGTGAATTAGGATAAAGTGTCAAGTTTCTTTATCTATTCAAAAATTAGGTGGATGAGCTGAGAATTAGGTGGATGGACTCTCATCTAGGGTGTGCTCCTAAAATCTAGGAAGCCTATGCTGAGAAGTAAGTGGATGAGCTCTTACTTAGGGTGTGCACCTAAAGTCTAGGAGGTTTACACTGAGGACTAGGCAGATGGACTCTCACCTAGGGTGTGCTCCTAAAATCTAGGAAGCCTATGCTTAGAATTAAGTAGATGAGCTCTCACTTATGGTGTGCTCCTAAGCTCTAGGAAGCCTACAATGAGGACTAGGTGGATGGACTCTCACCTAGGGTATGTGCCTAAGCTCTAGGAAGCCTATACTGAGGACTAGGTGAATGTACTCTCACCTAGGATGCACACCTAAAGTTTAAGAGGTCTACACTGAAGACTAGGTGAATGTACTCTCACCTAGGGTGTGCTCCTAAAACTCTAGGAAGCCTACTCTTTAACTTGTGCTTAAAATCATTTAAAGTGTTCTACCCTCAAATACGTATTTTCCAACTAATCCTCAAATATTTCTAAGTGTCTTCCAAATAATTAAATCAGAAACTCTCACTATTTGACTTAACCATTTAACAAAAATACCAAAACAAGCGAAAAGAAAAGGTTGATCCACTTTCAAAACTAACAAATCAAAAGAGGAAATAACAAGTGAATCAACCTATAAATATTTAAAATCTTTCAACAATCGTAATTAAATAAACTCTCGAGAAGAGTGCTTAAATCTGTTCCAAAATAGTGTTTTGATTGGCCCGGATGCTCCACAATTCAGAGTTAAAAAATAAAGCTCAAAAAGCCACTACATAAATTAACAAAGTACAGCCCAAAAGCCACGAAACGGAATAAAAAAAATACAGCCCACAATGACACTTTCAAGCAACAACCTACAGTTTTCAACGACTCAAAATAGTCATTTTTACAATTATGAACAACAACCTATAGCTCAAAATGATTCAATATAAAGGTTTAAATCATATGATTGTTTCAATGATAACAGTGTTTGGTTTCAGCACAAGAGAAAAAGCTATAACACATCCAAATTTAGATTTATGAACAAGAACTTTAAACCTTTCACATTGACGTGATTGGTAAAATAGTGGATAGTTCTCAAAGCAAGAAGGTTGCATTAAATTGTAAAGTGTTAGTAAGCAATCCTTGTAACGTTTATACCATTAGCAGCAGCTAAAGAGATAGATAGAATAACGTAATTGCAGAAGACTGTGAATTCTTCTAAAGTGCTCAAGAAATGATAATCAATAGTTAAAATCAAGTAACAATAAACATATAACATGCAAAATTTACTATCATTCAAAAGTACACTCATTAGATGCACAAGATTTTTGTTGTGGTGTATAATTCAAATATATCACGCCTTGAAACCAGTCTTGTTACGTCAAATAGGATTGGAAGGCAATAACATAAGTCTTATCCTGAAATCACTATTATGATTAAGCTCATCAAATATCAACTCAAAATCCTCAAATAAAAAAATCGTAGTCAAAAGGAGCGAATAACTGGAGTCTCGAACAAGTTAACCTGCTCAAAACCCTACTCCCAAAACCTCAACAAAATTTAATATATTATCTCCAACAAATAGATTTACCTCAATAAATAGTTTCTGATAGGAACAGAACAAAAGGAGCAGTAGTGGTAAGATCGATGTATGCATGTAATTTGTATAGTGATATTGTCGTTGCCTTCCCCGCTGCAGCTAACAGATAGGATTTCCTTCCTCTGTGAGTTTGGTTAGGAGTTGTACAGCATGAGAGATGAGGAAGGCAAGCGGCTATGCCCCAATCTGGAGAGGAATAGGTGCGGGGTAGTCGAGCGAGCAAGCGGGGGTTTTCAGTGCAGTCGAGGAGAGCCGAGCGAGGGCTTCGATTGAGACAGGAGAAGACGAGTCGGAGTGGGATTGAGCGCTCTCAGTCAGTGGGGGGAGTCGAGCGAGGCCCTTTGGTGCTTTGAGCGCTTTGATTGGTGGAAGAAGAGAGGAGAAGGGGTCGAGCGGGAGGTTTTGTTCAACGTAGAGAGCGGGAGATTGGGTTCCTTCATCGCAGGGAGGAGGCAAGTGCTGGAGAAGGTTTGTGGCTTCGGTGTTGGAAAAGGAGGCAGTGAGGAGGGATCGAGTAGAGAGCAGGAGATGATCAAGAGCTCGGGAGAGGCAGAGGAGGAAGAGGCGAAATGCAGAGACGAAATCAAGCAGGCGTGCTTCCCTCCTTCTGTTTTTGTCGAGGCCAATTGGTACAGCCGAATGTGAGCGAGTCGTTACTTCAAAGCTTTGGCAGGAATTGAATACCTTCCTTTCATTCAGGCAGCTTAATTGGAAAAGCTTTATGGGGGAAATTAAATGATAAATTTAAAATTTAAAATTTGAATTTTGAAATTTCTGAGCTGAAGTAATTAGCCTGTGCTTAGCCCATGTCCAGCCTGAATCGAGCCTAAGTCGGAACTGGGTTGAGCCCGGGCCCGCACACCGCTAAAGAAAAATATATGCATCGATATTCATGCTAGTCGCTCGCGCGCGAAACCATAACAATGCGGGTGTCCTTCCCAGCTAAAGTTGACGTTCTGAACGCATCCGTGCGGTCCGTTTCTTCATCCGGGGTCGTCCGGAGGAGTTCACTGACGGGCAAGTCGATTCAAGTCAAAGTCGTGTGTGGTGCAGTGAGTGCATGAATTGCGACGTTCACGAGTAATCGAGTTACAAATAGTTCACCTAAGGCTGTTTGATCCTATAGGAACTCATTTTTGGGACCTCTACATGTTGTTCTTTAGCCCTTGCAACTAGAAGTTGAGTGCTTGGAACCACTCATGCGTGTTTTTCACAAAAATGAGTCAAGAAGTGGCTTGAAGTTCTACGGGAGGTGGGCTCCATTGCT
>JXCR01108894.1:0-11625 GCA_002079205.1 Phalaenopsis hybrid cultivar
ATATATATATATATATATATATATATATATTGGGATACTGCGCAAGTATACGTATCATTATCAAGTAATATAGGACTTTTTTATTAAGCCCCAAATATCGATCCCACAGGGAAAATTGACAATATGCACTTTCAAATAACAATCTTCTATTTCAAAAAGACAATTACTTAAACTATAAATAATTTGATAGTAATTAAAATTCAAATCTTTTTGGTATTTTTGATATTTTGATAAAATAGTAACAACTTCTAAATAACTTGAGTTTATGTAAAAGAAAAGCACATAATATGAAATTATTTTTCTCCTTTTCATGAATCAGTAATAAGTATAGAAATTCGGTTGTGGAAGTATGCAAATTGTGTTGTGTCAAATAGAAACAATAATATTCTTTACTCTTACTAGAGATGCTATAAAGAACATTGGTTAAAGTTTGAATAGTTCTAAAAATCGGCTAGGCAGGGAAGATACCAGCTCTCACTCTAGAGTTCCCTTGATTCTCTCCACCTGGGGGCTAACATCTCGTATCAGTACCTAAAACAATAAACCAAGTTAAGGGCTTTAACCTATCATATTAAAGTCCTCTAACTCTACATCCTTCAAAGTTTATTTCCCTATTTATTTGCACTAAATCATATGAATTAAATTCTCATTCATACAATCTCATCTGATTCCTTCCAATTGTTGACTGAGACAATACCAGCTCGGTTCTTACATGTTCTCACAACAAATTTTAACATCTGGATAGGCCAAATCAAGAAGTAAATGAAGTGTATGGAATTAAATCATCACAACTTCTTCCAACATTAAAGATTAATACTCTCCACAACTTCCATCCAACACATTAATTACTTAGAGAAAGATAAAGAAAACTACTCAAAATTTATGGAGAAAACAAAACCACACTTTAGTTTAAAAGTAGAAATCATTGTCAAACCAACAAGAAGCTTGGAGAAAACAAAACCACACTTTAGTTTAAAAGTAGAAATCATTGTCAAACCAACAAGAAGTAAAAACAAAACCACACTTTAGTTTAAAAGTAGAAATCATTGTCAAACCAACAAGAAGTCTCAACTAAAACTAAAAGTAGTTTAAAACAAAGATAAAAACTTTTCTCAAATCCTCCACCAAACTCTTGAAGTTCCTTTGAATCTCTTCTCTTTTACAACATTGTATACTTTCAAAACAAAACTAAAAACAAAAAGAAAAAAGTAAATTTGTGGTGTCTGAATCTCTCTACAAGATTCTTCATAATCTTCTCAGGACTAAGCACTCTCTCCCTCTTCAAGCACCCATCTTAAATGTCTCAACTTCCTTCTTTCATAAATTTCCCAATAGGTGCCTTGGAAATTCTTCAAAATGTGTCCAAATTTGATGTATTCTCCAAGGGATGCCTCTTTTCACAAGTCTTTTAATAATTTTTTCGTTCCTAGTGGTCATAACCACCCTCTTTAGCCAATAGGTGCCTCAAATGTCTCTTCAAAATTTGACTAAATGAAAAAAAATGCCAAATAACTGCCTCTGGTCCTTAAGTGCAGATCTTCTGACGCTTAGGCGCGGCCTTCTCTATTTTACCGGCGCTTAGGCGCCAAAACAGTTTTACGTAAATTTCACATATTTGCTCCAAATTTGATCTTTTTTCACTCCTTTTAGCATTTTTCAACTTTTTATTTGCACCTGAAAAAAAAACACACAAATATCTTCCATTAAAGCACAATATCTCAAAAATAGATATAAAATGTGTCTAAAAATACTATATATTTTAGGTGTATCAAAATTCCCTAAACTTAAAATGTTACTTGTCCTCAAGTGACACTTCAATCTTTAAAAACTAAATAAGTATGATATGTATATGAGCTTCTTTAGGAGTTATTAAAATTTAGATTTAGAAATATAGTAGCCCAGTTTAGAAAAAAATATTCAGTAAATGAGACTAACTTAAAGTTTAAAAATTTTTAATGTTAAGAAAGATAAAAACGTGAGTCCTATCTAATTCAGAAATATCATAGATTCTCCAAGTTTAGAATTTAGTCCTTTTATTATCTCCACTTAAATTTTTTTATTAAGAATAATTTTACTTACTATATTATATCCTTAAGCTTAAGAGTTTTATCAAGTCTTATACTTTAAAAAGATCAAATGTGGAACCAATTTTTGATTAGGCACTAATCCTCAAGCTTCTCCTCCCGTACTTCTTTTTTTTCTTTTTCTTTTTCTTTTTTTTTCAGGCAAAGATTACTATATCCGGATTGGCCTTTAATGATTTTGAATTTCACCTCTCATTTCCTAAAGCAAAGTCTTGATATAAGTTTTTTACTTAGAAATTTAATAATAGTTTTGAAAATTATTTTTAACAAAAGAAATTTAAGTATTAAAAATAAAAGTCTAAATTTCTAAATTTTTCAAAAATACAATTTTTCTTACTAAAGATAGTTACACTATATTTAACATTTTATACATTAAAAATTTTTAACTGAAAGTTTTTATTCATTACTCACAATTTTAACTAAATTTTCTTACTCATTTCTAAAATCAAAATTTACTTCCCTAATATAACTTCAAAATTTTAACTAAATTTTCTTACACATTTCTAAAATCAAATTTTACTTCCCTAATATAACTTCATATACATATTTTTCTTTTCAAATCAAATTCACTTGGTAGTACATTTGAGAACAAAGTTTTTTTTTAATATTTTTCATCCCCCCAAACTTAAATTTTTAACACATTAAATAGTTTAGCATCAGTTTTTTAATATTTTTCATCCCCCCAAACTTAAATTTTTAACACATTAAATAGTTTAGCATCAGCTTCATATACATAATCAATTTTTTTTTCTTTTCAAATCAAATTCACTTGTAGCACATTTGAGAACAAATAAAATTCCATTTTGAAAATAAAATCAAATTCACTTGTAGCACATTTGAGAACAAATAAAATTCCAGTTTTGAAAATATTTTTTCATTCCGCCCAAACTTAAATTTTTAATAGATTAAACAGTTTAGCAGCAAATATAAATAAGCATGAATGAAAATTTGAAAAAACATGCTTACATTAATTTTTATATCCTAATTATACAAGTATAAAATTAAAAAAAGGAGTAAAATTAATTTTTTATTAATTTTCTATCATTTTCAATTAAATTCAACATGTAGAGATTCAATAGACTTCTAAGTAGTGGATACAAACATAAAAACAAACTAACACACTAACTTTGATCTCCAGTCTTAACATAAAAACAAACACACTAACATGATAAAAGAAAAATACAGGGTAGCAATTTTTTGAAATTAAAGTCTAAAACTAAAGTTAGCAAGATTTTCAATTTTTCAAAAGACAGAGAAATAAGTTCAATTCTAACTAACTAACACAATAATCAACACACAACAACAATTACTACCCTAGAATTTTAAAACAATCTACTAACTAAACACAACATCACAATTCAATTAAACAAAAAAAAAAGTCTCACACATCACAAAATTCAAACCAATACACAAACATACATGTCTCAAGTCCAAAACATAAAAACACATCACACCATATGTCTCAAGTCCAAACATAAAAATAAACAACACATCACAAGTCTCAATTCCAAAGCACATAGTTTAACACATATTACAAACATAAAAATAAATCATAAAGTCCTCCTCCTCATCATCTTCAGAATCACTGCTGTTCCGGACATTTGTAGGCTCATAATTAGGGTATCTAGGATATGGAGGAAATTGCACTCTTGGGTTACCCCTAATGAGGTTTTCCATAGATGAATGAAATTTCTCTTCATAATCACTTTTTCTTCTGCTATTCCCATCAATATGATATGCAAAGCTTTCTAAATTTTTTACCTTATCGGCGGTATAGTTGATATTTTCCACCATCCTCTGTAATAATTGAGTTTGAGTTTTCATGGTCTCACCTCTAGAAGTAGATGGTCTTCAGGTAGATGGTCTAGATGTAGATGCTGCAGAGGTAGAAGCAGCAAATATTGTCATTCCATAACTCCTTGAAAATACTCTTCTCCAGCCAAAAATAGAATGCTCCAAATATGACTTCACATTAACACTAGCAATTGGCTTCAAAGGCAATGGTACTTCCTCCTAGCTATCATATCTCACTCCAGCCTGCTCACATAAAGGAAAGATCAAGGAACCAAATCCCAGACCTGCAGTAGTAGCGGCAGTAGCAAAACTGATGATAGTCTAATAAATCAAAGCTCCACTATTGATGAGCTTGCCTTCCTGAATACAATAGTTCAACATCACCCTCTCTCTGGAAACTTCACTGAGATGATTTGTAGGTAATAGACGGGGTGAAATAAATTAGTGACATGCCTTATATGGTGCACTTAACTTTGACGTGGCAAAGGTGACTCTCCTTTCATTTGTGATCTTCTAGAGTCCTCTTCCAACAGTCAAATAGGAAATAATATCATCTACCTTCGTCTTAGTAGGACTATAGTTCTCATAAAAACACAAAGTATTAGGTGATAGATGATAAAACATATTGATTACCTCCGATGAAAAATGTACCAATTTACCTCGAACCATAACTCGATCTTCTTCAGCCTCAGGGAGGTTTGCATAGAACTCCATAACTACAGAAATAACAGCTACAATAGAAAAACAACAAGATTATTCCCATTGTCAGTGAACGATCAGATCTTCTACAGATCCACCTAGACTTTTGAAGCATAGCTCCTGGATAAGTTTTCGTGATTGCAGAGCATCATTGTACCTATCTTGAGCCTTCGAACTCACAAATTTGATAGAATCAAAGTGGCTTTTTCTTTTGATCCTCTTCATTCTTGGAGTCATCCTACAAATTTCATAAAATTCTACAATAACTTCAAAAATCAAGTCTAATCTACTTAACTCAACTCCTATAAGTATAAACAACACTTCCTATGCAATTTTCATAGATTTTTCCTCATTTTTCACCATAAATAGTGATTTTTGGATTTTTCCAAATGTACTCAAAATACATAGTGAAAATCCAAAATTTTTACATAAAAGTGAAGTTCTTACCTCAAGTAATCCAAATCTAGCAATTGTTTCTCAATTCCACAAAGAAATCTCCACAAAATAGCTTGCCCTAGCCTCCAAAATCGCGAAATGGAGAGGTTAAAGGTGACAGCGAGGGTAAAAATGACAATTTTCTTCACTTTCAACCATTCGCGAACTGATTTTTGTGTAACGGCACTTAAGCGTGGGTAAGTAGCGCTTAAGAGCCAGCCTCTCGGGTTACATTGCGCTTAAGTGCGAGAATGTGGCGCTTAGGCGCTAGTGCACTATTTTTGATATTTTTTAACTCAAGTGAAATGCACTATTAGTCTAAGTAAACTACTCATAAATGGTCTCATAACACTTAAGTGACTATTTTCCTCTCCTGCAACTCTCCTCTCTCTCTAAATTCTCCCATATAACTCAATTCAATTCGAGACAAAAATAACACTAATTTTCACAAAAACAAACATATACATTCATTCAAAAACTAATACAGGTACATGTAACATTTAATTCTCACTCCAAATAATCTCGGATGAGAAAATTTGATAAATACAAACACTTAACAAACTTAAATATTTAAACACATAAAAGTCATAAACACTAAAAACAAACACTAACACATAAACACAATGACTCCTAACAAACAAACGGACTTAATTCCAGAACTTAATTCCATTCTTCATTTGTTGGGACAAACTTTGATTTTTCATTAGTCTCTCCTTGGGCAATTAGAATATAAAGTTTATAAAACGGACGGTTGTGACGAGCTCTGATATTATCTTCTTCAGTCCATTTCTGTTTAAGATACATCTCCTTCTTCGATTCCTCTATATAACTAGTATGGTTGAATGGCATTTTCAATTGTCATCCAATATGCTCTAGATGTGCATGAATCTTAATTACCTTTGTTTTCAGTAAAGCCATGATAGTCTCAATTCTGTTGATCTTTGCTGATATTCCTTCAATACTAACGGCTAAGAAACTGTTATACATCTCTTGTGCACTTTGACTAATGAATTTCTTCCCCATGGTCTCTTCTTTCTTTTTCAAATCCATCTCCAATGAAGACATCTTATCAAAATCTCTCTCTCTTCTAGACTTTTGGGCTGAAAATGATCTAGGGTGAAATTCTTTCACAAAACCCTTCTATTTGGAGGCGTAAATCCCTTTAGAAACTCCTAGGCACGTCCTAAAACTGCCTTAGCACATTTTAGTCAACCAATTGGCGGTTAAACCTTATAGAATCTAAATTTTACACATGTTTTTTAACTCTCGCGCTTAAGCGCCAGTGCTCAATTTTGCACCAGTCAACATAACATCCAAATTCTCATTTTAGCATGTCTAGATCACTAAATAAAGTCTTAAAATCAATACTAACACATAATATTGTCTCCCACAAAGTGTTTGGTTTTACATCATCAGCCCGACGTAACCAGTGCTTATTCTGGTTGACCCAACATCATTCAATTGTTCAATTTATGTTGATCCCCTATAAAATAAGGTTTTAGTCTATGATCATTTACTTTAAATATATTCTCAATTTTAGGAACTTTAATATCCACAGCTCCATAAAGATAAACTTTTATCACAACAAATAGGCTCATCCACCTGGACTTAAGTTTGCCTGGAAATAATCTTAACCTTGCATAATATAGCAAAAATTTTTGTCCTAGCTGAAAATTTTTAATAAGAATCCTTTGATCATGCCACATCTTCATCTTTTCTTTATAAATCTTAACACTTTTTTAAGATTCATTCCTTATCTCTTTAAGCTTATTTAATTGCAATAATATTTTCTTACCAGCATCTTTCAAATTATAATTGAATTCTGTAATCGCCTAATATGCTTTATGCTCAAGTTCAATTGGTAAGTGACAAGCTTTCCCAAATATTTGCCAATATGGGGACATTTCTATAGAAGTTTTGTATGCAGTCCTATAAGCCCACAAAGCATAGTTAAGTTTGACTGACTAATCCATTTTTGTTAGATTTATAGGTTTTTCCATAATTCTTTTAATTTCTTGATTGGATAATTCAACCAAACTACTTGTCTAAGGATGATAAGCAGTAGCAATTCTATGATTTATAAGATATTTCTTTAATAATTTCTCCATTATGAAATTTCTGAAATGACTTCCCTCATCAGTTATGATAACTCTCGGCATCTCAAATCTACAAAATATGTTTGTTTTCAAAAATTTTGCAACACTTTAAGCATCACATCCAGGTAAAGCAACGGCTACTATCCATTTAGATACATAGTCCACCGTTAAAAGTATATGTAAATTACCAAAAGATGGTATAAATGGTCTCATGAAATGTAATTCTCAAACATCAAATATTTCAACTTCTAGCATATAATTGAGGGGCATCTCATTTCTTCTAAAAATATTGTGCTCATTGACATCTATCATAAGTTTTAATATATGCATTAACATCTCTAAAGATAGTAGGCCAATAAAATCCAGATTATAAAATTTTGTATGTTATTTTATGAACACCAAAATGTCCCCCAAAATCAGAATTATGACATATTTGGATAATTTCATAAGTCTCTTCTAAAGGTACACATCTTCGAATAATCAGATCATTTCCTTGTTTATAAAAAATGAGTCATCCCAAAAATAAGTCTTAGCTTCAAAAATAAATTTCTTCTTCTATTGGTATGTCATTCCATAAGCTATAATATCACTTACAAGAAAGTTCACAATGTCGGCATACCACAGAACACGCAACTCGTTAATATTGAACAATTTTTCATCTATAAAATGTTCATTAATTTCTTTTTCAAAATAAAGTGATTTTTCTAACTCAAGCCTGGATAAATGATCGGCAAATTGATTTTCAGTTCCCTTCCAATCTACTATTGTAAAATCAAATTCTTGCAAAAGAAGAATCCACCTTATAAGTCTAATTTTAGCATCCTTCTTTTTCATTAGGTACTTAATAGCAGAATGATTTGTATGCACTACGTAATGATTTCCCATTAAATATGATCTAAATTTATCAAAAGCATATACTATTGCTAATACCTCTTTTTCAGTTGTTGTATAATTAATTTGGGTTTCATTAAGAGTTTTACTAGCATAGTAAATAACTTTGAAAATTTTATCATATTTTTATCATAAAACAACACCGATAGTATAATCACTAGCATCACACATCAGTTCAAAAGGTTTTCCCCAATCTGGTGAAACTATAATTGGTGCAGTGACTAATTTTTTTTTTAATAACTCAAAAGGATTTTAAGCAGTCTTCATCAAAATTGAAAATTGCATCTTTCTCCAATAAATGACATAAAGGCTTAGCAATTTTTAAAAAATCTTTAATATATTGTCTGTAGAATCCAGCATGTCCTAAAAAACTCTTAATTTCTCTTACATTGGTTGGATAAGGTAAATTAGCGATTGATCTTAACTGTTTATATGCAACGGTATAACAATGACTTTAATTATAGTTTTTACTTATATTTCCTTACTTTGCAACAGTACCAGAAACTTGATCCTGAAAAAAATAAGAATTTAACTTTTTAATTAATTTATATATATATATNATACTAAACAAGTATATGAAACGTTATTACGTAATATAGGACTTTTTGATTAAGACGTGATTATCGAACCCACAGGGAAATTATGCAATATGTACTTTTGAACAGCAAACTTTCTATTCTAAAAAGACAATTACTTGAACTACAAATATTTATTGCAGTATTAAAATTTAAATCTTTTTTATATTTTTGATATTTTGATAGAACAGTAACAATTTAAAATGATAACTTGAGTTTATGTAAAAGAAAAGCACTAAATCTGAAAAATATCTTTCTCCCTATCATGAATCAGTAATAAGTATAGAAATTCTGTTGTGTAAGTGCAAATCGTGTTGTGCCAAATAGGAGCAATTATATTCTTTACCCTTACTAGAGATGCTATAAAGAACATGGGTTAATTTAAAGTTTGAATAGCTCTGTTGACCGGCTAGGTAGGGAAGATACCAGCTCTCACTCTAGAGTTCCCTTGATTCCCTCCACCTAAGGGCTAACATTTCGTATCAGAACCTAAACCAATAAACCAAGTTAGGGGCTTTAACCTGTCACTTTAAAGTCCTTTAACTCTACACCTTATTTATTTACAATAAATCATATGAATTACATTCTCATTCATACAACCTCATGTGATTCTTTCTATTTGTTGACTGATACAATACCAGCCCGGTTCTTATATGTTCTCACAACAAATTTTAACATCTAGATAGGCCAAATTAAGAAGTAAATGAAGTTCATAAATTTAAATCATCACAACTTCTTCCAACATTAAATATCAATACTCTCCATAACTTCCATCCAAACTTTAATTACTTATCATTTTAAGGAGAAAGATAAAGAGAACTACTCAAAATCCATGGAGAAAATAAAAACAAACTTTAGTTTAAAAGTAGAAATCATTGTCAAACCAACAAGAAGTCTAGATTAAAACCAAAAGTAATTTAAAACAAAAGATAAAAACTTATCTCAAATCCTCCAACAAACTCTTAAGTTCCTTTTAATCTCTTCCTTTTACAACACTCTCAAAATAAACTAAAAACAAAAAGGATGAAGTAAATTTTTGTGGTGCCTGAAAATCTCTCCAAACTCCTTAGGATTCCTCTTCTTCTAACTCTTTTCAGAATTTTCAAGCACCCCCTTCAAATGTCTCAACTTCTTTCTTTTATAGATCTCCAAAAGGTGTTTTTGAAACTCTTCAAAATGTGTCCACATTCGATAAATTCTCCAAAGGGTGCCTCCTTTCACAAGTCTTTTAATGATATTTTCGTTCTTAGTGGTCATAACCACCCTCTTAAGCCAATAGGTGCCTCAAATACCTCTTAAAAATTAGGTCAAATGAAGAAAATTATCAAATAACTGTCATTGGCGCTTAAGCGTCGTATCTAGCACTTAGAAAAACACTTTAGCATAATTTTAACCTTTTTGCTCCAAATTTGATCCTTTTTCACTCTTTTAAGCATTTTTCACCTTTTTAGTTGTACTTGAAAGAAAAACACAAAAATACATTCCATTAAAACGCAATATCTCAAAAATAAGTATAAAAATGTGTTTAAAAAACTATATATTTTAGGTGTATCAACGATCACTTGAACTTTAGCAGGATCTACTTCCATACCATTTTCTGATATTTTATGTCCTAATGCAGTTCCTCCTGCTACCATAAATTGATATTTTTCCCAATTAAGGACTAAATTTGTTTCTTCACAGCTGTTAAGAAGTTTTGAAAATGTTCTAAACATGAGTCAAATGAAGTTCCAAAAACTGAAAAATCATCCACAAATACTTCAATCTCTTTCTCAATTAAATCACAAAAAATTGTCATCATACATCTTTGAAATGTAGCAGGGGCATTACATAACGAAAGTGACATTCTTCTCAAAGCAAATGTACCTTAAAGACTGGTAAAAGTTGTTTTCTCTTGATCATCGGGAGTTATTTGAATTTGGTGATAATCAGTATATCCATCCATAAAACAAAAATATTTATGCCCAACTAGTCTATCCAGCATTTGATCTAGAAAGGGTAGTAGAAAGTGATCTTTCCTGGTGACAAGATTTAATTTTCGATAATCAATACATATTCGCCACCCTGCAACTTGTCTAATAGGTATTAATTCATTATGTTCATTCACAGTCACAGTTGTTCCTCCTTTCTTAGGAACACAGTGAATTGGATTAACCCATGCACTATCTGAAATAGAGTAAAAAATTCTAGCATCTAACCACTTTAAAATTTCTTTCCTTACAAATTCTTTCATAACAAGATTCAATCTCCTTTAACGATCAGCCATGGGTTTGCAGTTCTCTTCCATATGAATTCTATGAATACAAATTGAAAGACTGATTCCTTTAGTATAAACTATTGTCCATCCAAAGGCTTTCTTAAAATTTTTCAAAATTTTCATCAACCTTTCTTCTTCTAGCATTAATTTTGAGAAAATTATAACTGGTAAAGTAGAGGAATTGCCTAAAAAGACATATTTTAAATGATCAGGATGTAACTTCAACTCAAGTTCTAGAGGTTCTTCTATTGATGGACAAAATGATTTATCATTTCCAATCGTATCTAAAATTTCAAAACTTTCTCGAACATAGTTTGAATCTTCCTTAAAAAGATCTTCACATTGATCTAATTCCTCTTCTTGCTCGTGTTCCAATTCTTTTTCTTCAGATTTTTCTTCATAATTAGTTTTGAAAGGACGTTCACTCAGATATCTTATAACATTAATTCTATAGCATTGTCGGCGTTATTTCGGGTTGGTTTGTGGGGTTGTCCGTAAGAAGCTGTCGGTCGCTGGAATCGAAATCCCTTCTCCCTCTTCGGAAGGACGTTGAAGTATGAAATCAAACTGACACCATATTTTTTATAGTTTAAAATGAAAGAGCACTGTACCTCAAATCCTGTATCTATCCCGAAGAACACAAGACTCGAGGATGAGGCTCAATCAAAATAAATTAAGGAAAGTATGACGTCCGTTTGGTATGCGAAACCTTTGTATTTGCCGACAAGTTCCACTATTTAATATAAAGGATTAAATAGGGTTTATATTAAGCTGGGTTTGGACATGCTTCCTAT
>JXCR01108895.1:1369-19170 GCA_002079205.1 Phalaenopsis hybrid cultivar
ATGCATATCAACCCCATATAAGAGAAATTCTAACTTTTCAGATATCTAGATTCCTTCCTGAGTTTCTCTTACTGAGGGAGGTTTAGAATGTTAGAGATGCGGCTCTTTTGTGCCACTTCTGGAATATTATATGGAGTTATTCGGATATTAGATTTAGTTTAGCAGTATACCCATCAACAGATGGTCGGATGAGAGAAATGAACTACAGCTTTGGAAATTGTCTAAGGAGCTTGGTGGGAAAAAAAAAACTCTTACAATGGGATCTAGATCCTACCAGAGAAGAAAATGAAGCCTCTCCTCAGTGTTTATACTTCAGTGTAGTCCAACCTATCTTAGATTTCGTCCCAGAGTTGATTCCTTCTAACAGATTTCTTTATCATATGCATCCAGTTGCGAGTGAGAGTAGTGGAAGAAGCATATTATAGATTTACTTGCTCATGATTTGACTCATGAAAGCTTACATTGTTATACAGCTTCAGCTTAAGTTGTGCTAAAGGTGAATGAATATTTATTCTATCAGAATGTGTTTTCGAATGGCAATGCCTACATGATTGACTTACCGAGAGCTTACAAAATTGTCGCAACCTTTAACAGGGTTGACCTGACTACTATGAAAAGACAAAAGTTTTGACAGATGAGGTTGAAGCTCCCCCAACCTCGGGTGACTATCATGGGAGCTACCCAAAAGCTCTGGTTCTGCGATCCTAACAATAATATTACCGCTACAGGAGCCCGAACCGAGCACATGCATCGATTAATGCGAACTACACTGTCGAACCAAGCAGCCCGTTTTCGATTCCTCTCTAATTTTTAATAAGTTTTCTCATTGTATTTCATTCATTTCTAGTTATTTACTATATATGTGTTGTATTAAGGTTTATATTAGAGTTTTTTTTTGCATGAGTTTGTTTAGGACAGCTGCCAGCATTCGTTTTCTCTTTTCGAGTGATATATTTGAGGGTTTAGGTGGTGCTCCGACTGTATCCCTTTCACAAGGTGGTGATTGTCTTTCTTATCCCTTTCCACATCATCCTCACCTTGCTCCCAATAGCCCTCCCTTGTTGCAGCTGCCTCCAAACAGTTGTCATTGTCATTCTGAAGTCGCCTCCATTGTGACTTTTCAGAATTCACCTCCCTTATTGTCGCAGCCATTCAAGCCACCCCTACCACGGTCATTTTCTACCTACATTCTAGCCCTCCCCCTTGCCATTTCCAGTCACCCTCAACCTTTTTAACCACCCTCTGCCATTACCTAGATGTTGTCCCAACTTTTTACCGTGTTGTCCTCGTTCTTCTAACCACCCAAACCCATCCCCCATGCCGCCTTATTGTTTTTCCAGTCCCCAACTAACCTCACCGCAACTCATCCCCCCTCTAGAAACTTTATTGACTCTTTCACTTTCCAAAACTCCAACATACCCATTCCAGCCCACCTCGTTGACCTCCTCTACATTTGGGATACACTTTAGCTGTGTTTATTTGTTTCTGCCATTGTATTTCCCTTTCAGTGTGTGAGTTGTAACCGCCTAATTGGTTTTTTAGTAATAATATTTTGTTTTTCTGTTGGTTTTTGGGTTCACTCCGATATCAAAAGATTTAGGTTTGTTGGGGATTAAGGTATCAAGGAGCAAGAAGGGTATCTTTTATTTCAAAGGAAGTATGGTTTGGATTTGTTAATAGAGATAGGGAAATTAGGGGCCAAACCATGTAGAACTTGGAGAGCTTTTTAATGATCCTAAATAATATAGGAAGTTAGTGGAGAAATTAAACTACCTCACCATGACCCTTCCTGACATTTCATATTCAGTTAGCACTATAAGTCAATTCATGTCCTTCCCTGCAGTCCATAATTGGTCAGCTCTGAAATATATACTATGTTAACTCAAAAGAGCTCCTAGAAAAGGGATTCTATATCAAAATCATGGGCATTGAAATATTGAATGCTTTATTGATGTAGATTGGGCAAGTTTCAAGATTGATCGAAGGTATATTATCGAATATTGTGTTTTTGTGAGTGGTAATTTGGTCCCATTGAAGAGTAAGAAACAATATGTAGTGTCGCAATCTAGTGTCGAATTTGAGTATCAAGCGATTGCACAAGCTTCGAGTGAATTGACATGGGTTTTCCAATTTCTGGACAAAATGAGTTTTTTAATGACTACTCCAACAAAGTTGTGGTGTGATAACCAAGCTGCAATTCATATTGCTTCTTTCATAACCGAACAAAGCACATTGAGATAGATTGTCATTTTATTCGTGAAAAGATTCAACAAAATTTGATTTCTATAGCGCGTGTAAAGATTGAGGAACAACTAAAGGATATCTTCACAAAGGCCCTTAATGGAGCAAGGGTCGCTTATATTTATAACAAGCTGGGCATAATTAATATCTATCCTCCAACTTTCACAAAGGCCCTTAATGGAGCAAGGGTCACTTTTATTTATAACAAGCTGGGCATAATTAATATCAATGCTCCAACTTGAGGGGGGAGTGTTATGAAAAATACTAAATATAAAACTTGTATATTAGGTAGCTTGTATATTAGTTAATCTAATTAAAGGTGATTTAATTTCAATTTTTTTTCTATATCAAGTGTATTTCTAATCCTTAGAGCGAGGAGTGTTTATAGATATGTAGCATATGATTTCAATTAGTGAGGAAAAAAGAAGTCTTTTTCGTTACAACAAAAAAAAAATCAAAAATCAAAAAATCAAAAAATCAAAAAACCAAAATAAAAAGTTATCGCAAAGGCCTCCTTAGATTTGAAGTAACGATTGTGTTGACTGAATAAGAAAGAAAATAGGAAAACAGAAATGAAACACTATCGGGTTGGGATCACTTTTTTTTTCTTTCTTTTTTTTTTATTTTGTTTTGTTTATATTTTGATTTAAATTAAAGTATGTGTGGTTGTGGTAGTTGTTTTAAAAAAAAAAACTCAAAATTATCCTTTAGTTGTTTTGAGTGTTTAAAAAAATGAGATTATCTTTTAAAAAAATCAAAAATAAAACATGTAAAAATTATATTAATCAAATATTTTTTCAAAAACAAAAGTTAAAACAAAAATAAAAATAGAAAATAAAAATGATGTCAAATTGGGGAGAAGCTTCGAATATTATTTCTATACGATCGATCTGTTTGAAGTCCTGCAACGTGACATCCTTTGGTCCAAATGTGAAAGCACAAAAATCCATGTGGTAATTTAGTGGTCTATCTGCCAACCCTGGCAGGAGGGAGGCCTTGTTATTTGTTCTTTTGAGCTCAAAAACTTAGCCTTCCAAGCTAAATTACTATGGCGACTTCTCACATGTACCGCGACTTCATTGCCAATTAATGAAGGCAAAGGGCTTTCCTTAGAGTTGTTCATTGGAAAGCATGAACAATGATTTTTTATTGGTAAGAATCTTGCAGATACACGAGGATAACACATTTATGATACAAAAAACCAAACTTCTACATGAAAGATTGTTGTCATCTCAATATCCAAGGTTTAGAAGAATGTCAAAAGCTAGCTAGGGTTTTCCACAATGTTACTTAAAGTTGTTTTGGATAACAGCATTAATAAAGTTTTCCAATCAAATTGTAAGTTTCCTATGTGAGGAGTTATCTTAAGTTTTGGAAGACCATATTCATTTACACGGTTGAGTTTTTTCTAATAATTTGCGTAGTAATTTATTACTCATGCATCATAATTTTTTCTTGATTGCTTGGTCGAGAGCTCTAGTAGATATGGTACTTTAGAATTGATATTTGAAACATAATTTTTTGCTTGAAATTAGGTTTTAGAAGCCCTCAAAGACTCAACTTCTGTTAGGCCTGCTATTTTCCCCATGTCAAATCCCACAAAAAATGGTTGGTTCTGCATTTCATTGTATTTAAGACTGCTGAATTCTATCTTTTTGTTATATTTAAACTTCTATATAATTCTTCTGAATTATGTTTTTTTGGATACCCTTTCGGTAGCTGAATGCACGCCTGAAGACGCCTTTTCAATTTTGGGAGAACAAATTCTCTTTGCCAGTGGGAGCCCTTTCAAGGCTGTGGATCTTGGTATGCCCTTTAAAATTCTGGAGCCTGTTAATCATATTTTGTTGAGTTTGGAAGGATATCATATTTTATTTACTTCCCATTTATTGTTTAAAGTATTTTTCATCACGAAGGAAATGTTCGCGCTGTATGCTGCTAAATTTAAAAGTTCAGACATCCATTTATTTTGTCCTTCCCATTAATACTAAAGATTTCTATTTCAGTAGAAAGGTATATTTCATCTATGCAAGTCTTGAACTGCAATAAAACACTCATCATAATTAGCAGCAGTATAATCAAAGTTATGTGGGGTTGGCTGTTTTATTTACCATTTTATTTTCCTAATTTACTTTTGCATATTTGTAAAGTACTTACAAAATTTTTTGGCCAGTTTATCTTTAGCTTCCCGTTTTTTCTTTGCTTTCCATTTTGATCTTCTTTATACTTTCTGGTATTTTTCCTTTTTTTTTTTTTCTTCTCTTTGTTGTCCATCCAAATGTCATCTCAATGCATCTTTTTGTTAAACTTTTATTCCCGCCACTTCCTTTTCTGCACAGATTTATATTTTTTTCCTCTGGCCTTGGGCTACATATTTGTATCAATAATTCGCTTGAGTTCAACTTTCTTTTTGATTGTTTACTTGAAGGCGTTTAGCTTGTGTATGTGGTTTTGTGTTCTGCAATACCTCAACTCTCTTCAGTTTATGAATCAGAATCTCTATGATTCTTAGCAGCCCTATGATTCAATGCAAGAATTTATGGTCCCTCACCTATATTCACAAGGCTTTGTGCAAGACAATCCAAAAGGAGTTTTTTTTTGGTAGCTTCCTTGATTTATTGGATGTTGTGTACTTGGTTATCGTATTGTCTTTGTATTTCTAATTCTTTGGAATTGCCCTCAGCTCTTGGTTATGATGTTATATAAAAAAATCATCTTAACTTAGTCTACCCAATTATTTCCTTATGCTGATTATTTTTCATAATCGGTGCTTTTAAAAGAAGAATGCATAAGGTGAGATGTTTCCCATATCATAAAGTTGAGGATCAATACCAAGGCATAGACCCTAGGCCTTATAAATTTTATGACTTTAAGAATATAAAATATGATAACAATTAGTTAAATAAAAAATTGAAATAACTTCCCATATTCGTAATTCATAATTATATGATTCGTATTATAACTATCTAATTAACACAAACATGTAAAGGTAAACATAATAAAACATCAAAATGAAGCAAATTGGCATATTATGCACTCAGATTAAAAAGTTAATTAATCTTTTATCTTTATTTTTTTAATATCAAAAAATTGTTTATAATATATTGAAATGTAGTAACTCCATTAATGAATTTAATTTTTGTTGCATTATATCTTTAGGCTATGACCTCTTAAACATGGTGGCTGGTGCAAAACATATATTGTGACTTGTGAGCGCTCGAGGCCATGCCTTGATATGCAGGGAAGACACCCACTGGCTGAATGCTTCGCTAGTTATTCCAGCGAAATCTTTTCTAGCGGGCCCCTTAGACTGCCCTGAACAAATCAAAAAAATGTCTTTTAAATAATCAATATTAGACTGCCCTGAATGCCTCTCTCTTCCTCAACGTGTCGCAATCCTTTACCATAACTTTATCTCCGTACAATAATCGTGATGGAGCCTTTCTACCTGAAGCCTAGAAAAATCTTGTTATTGCAGTTTTTATTCTCTAATAGCACAGATTGAAAATGGCATAATTATGCGGTTACCTTCTCTATATAACTTTAATTTATAATAAAGAAAAAATAATAAGAGGATGTTCTTATTGTTGGTGCTTTTTCCATGTGTTGGCGTACATGAAGACCTCTTGACTTTCAAAGATTTTATCCCAGCACTAATTGATATTGTTCAAGAGGCTCTATTAAGTGAACCTTTTGTCGGTACTATTACAGATGGAGTAGTATTTCTCTTTCATCTCTCATGATAAGTTTATTTTTTCATTCATCTTTTGTTTCTTGGAATGGATTTCTTTCAATGGATTTTACACTAATTAATTTTGCCCGCTCAAGTGCTCCCCATTTCTTCTTTCTTCAACAATTCAATCTTGGAGTGAAATTATTTTCAACTCTACGACATTGATGCTAGATAAGATGCCTGATCATGGATGTCATACTATTTTTAAATAGAAGTTAATGTCATGGCATGCTTTATGTTATGTTTGTCTTAGTTTTTTTTAAACTAATTATTAGTGGTTAAAATGTCATTTCTCATATTCATTTGTGCTACTTTGATATGTTTTTTTTTTCTTTTTTGTTCAAGGGCGGTTTTGAGTTTTTGAGTTAGATCTATTACAATTGAATAGCATGTGATTCAGTAGAATTAAAAAAAATGTTTTTAAACTGTGGTTTTATTGTTTGAGGATTTGCATCCTCTTTATATTTTTTGCGTATTTGACGGCACAATCTTTTGAGGAATCAGCATTATTAAGGTAAGGATTCAGTTACGTGGGCGCCGGGCGCCTAGACTAAGGGCAAATTTGTCTTTTATATGCCCAAGGACAATTTAGTTTTTTATTATTGTTGTTGTTGGGTATAAATAGGTTTGTTATGTCTAGGGTTAGGGGTTGGCATGAGATTGAGTTGTGAGTATTGGTTTGAGAGAGTTCGCCAACCTCTTGAATTGGAAGTGCTTATCTTTTGTAATTGTGTGAGGTGTTTCGTTTGTTGAAAAAAAAATTTGTGTTTGCCTTAATTTCTGTGAAAAATGTTTTGATTTTGACGTCGGATTATATCAAATTGGTATCCGAGCACTATTTTGTGATCGGATTATATCAAATTGTCAAATTGGTATCAGAGCACTATTTTGTGACCTGATTATATCAAATTGGTATCAGAGCACTATTTTGTGAGAGACGCAGCCGGCATGAGAAATAGCCTTTGTGCCTGAATCCTACGATACAATTGCTAGCAGGGAGGCCACCGCAGGATCACGGTGCACTGAGAAGGCTTCAACGCGAAGGATCGCTGCTTATCGAGATCCAAAACTTCTACGTAACGAAGCTCTGCATATTGTTTCACTCACAGCTTGCTGGGAAAGAGACGACGGGATTGCAGAGGGTTAGAGTGGGCAGTGAAAGAGTCGACGCAAAGGATTGCGACGAAGGATCGCAACGAACAGAGACCTGAAGCTCCATCTTTGGCCTCCTTTTGCACATGTACAGACGCATGCTTGGCAAACGATCTGGAATTGTGGCTTGCAGAGACCCTAAACGTCCTCGATCTCTTCCTCCCGCTCCATCCTCGGGAAGGCAGTCGTAAGTAGTGTTTGCGGGGAAAATCAACGGGATCGTGGGGCGCAGGAAAAGCCGACAAGATCGCAGCACACAATAAGTGCCTTCTTATCCTAATCTGACAGCGTACAAGAGGGCGACAACAGCATTACAATTACGATAAGAGCTTGCTAGGAAGGCGCTGCTATGAAGACCGACGAGTTAAGCTTCTTGTGCAGTCTAGAGATTTGAATCGATTTTTACGGTCCCGATTTAAACCAGCTACAACATCGTGACATTTAAGTTTTGAAAACGGTAGTGAGGAATGGCAGCCAAGTAGATGAATTGGAGAGGAGGTTAGAGGAAGAGATGAGTCAAATCAGATCGAAAATGGAAGAGAGATTCACCACCATGGAGAACAGGTTTTCTTCCATTGAAGGATTTGAGAGCATAGGAATGTGGGAGATGATAAAAAAAACTCATAGAGATACAATCCAAGGCCATGGAGATCGCTTCAGTTGCAAACCCTAACCAAGGGTTGATCAGGGAATTCTTAGCCGGGTCAAAAGGGAAGGAGATCGAGCGAGAAGACGAGGAAGTCATCATCTACTAACAAGAGCTTCTCCTTAGGACTCCGAGAGGAGGGGGAATGGAGACTTCCGATGGAGGGGGATGGGCCGAAAATTGGACGAAGGATGGTGTAAGGGGCACGAACGAGCACGATGGAGGAAGGAGGGAATCTGGAGTTGGGTATGCTTACCACCGAAGGAGAGATTTCCACCTTAGATATACCAGAGGAAGAGGAGGTTAGGGTGGAGATGTATAGAGTCAGGAATTTGAAGATGTCAATCTTTGAGAGGGAAGACGCACATGGTTGGGTGTATCGAGCAGAGCGTTACTTCTCGATAAATTAGTTAGATGGGAAGGAGAAACTCATGGCGGGAGGATTGTGTTTGGAGCGGAAAGTCTTAGTCTGGTTTCAGTGGAGGGAGGCTAGATACCCGATTCGTTCGTGGGATGAATTGAAAGATTGTTTGTTGGAACGTTTTCGAGCCATTCGAGAAGGAGACTTACACGAGCAATTCTATGTCTTCACTCAGGAGGGGACGGTCATGGAATATAGGGAGAGATCTGAATTATTGTCAGGATAACTGTGGAGGATTTCTGAAGCGGGACTGGAGGGGAATTTCATGAAGGGCTTAAAGCTCAACATAGAAGCAGCACTTTGACTACTAAGACCGCGAGGATTGAGAGAGATGTTGGAGCTAGCCCAGATGGTGGAAAACAAGAACTAGATGAAGAAAGCCAACCGGAGCAACACAAATGAAGCATCGTACAGAACTGCTGCAACATGACGATGCTAACAGTTCAAATAGTGGAACTCCAGAGGGAAACTGCACGAGCATGAATAATGGACCATGACCGAGAGCAACACTCAAGCGTCTTACAGCAGAAACAGAGATTCAGGAGAAGTGAGTGAAGCAGTTATGTTTTCAGTTTGAGGGAAAAGTCTACCCTAGGATACCGTTATAATGATCGAAGAGTACAAGTTCTCATAGTGCAGGACAAGGAAGCAGAGAATTAAGAAATACAGACAGCTATGGAGGAGGAGGATCACTCTCATTTTTTCCCACCTTGAGTACAAGGTGTCTTTTGAAGGGGGGAGTATTGTTACGAGGACGCCTAGACTAAGGGAAAATTTGTCTTTTGTACGCCTAAGGGCAATTTAGTCTTTTCTTATCGTTGTTATTGGGTGTAAATAGGCTTGTTCTATCTAGGGCTAGGGATAGGCATGAGATTGGGTTGTGAGTCTTAGGTCTAGGGTTTGGGAGGGTTTTCCTACCTCTCGAATTATAGGAATTGTGAGAGATCGCCTACCTCTCGAATTGTAGGTGCTTATCTTTTGTATTTGTATGAGATATTTGGATTATTGAAGAAAATATTTATTTTTCCCTAATTTCTGTGAAAAAGTATTTTGATATTGACGACGGATCGTATCAAATTCCTTATGTATCTTTCTTTTATTTTTCTCTCTTCTCTCTCCTAAATTGTTATTTTTCTACAATTTTGTTGTGACTTCCTGCATCAGGTGCACTTATATCAATCTAGAAACATTAGAAGGGAAAGGTTTTTTTATCACAAGTACATGTTTGAAAGTTACTACGTAGGTATCAGCATGAAATTTACCATGTAGATATCATGATTAAAAATAGACTTATAATGTTTCTACATGCACTACAAATTGCAGAAAATGCGCCTATTGATTAGGTAGGAGATGTGCTGTAGGACGGTTAGGATTTAAGGGTTAATAATGCAGCCTGAGATAAGAACACAGTGAAAACATGCAAAATCAATACTGATGGGTTAAAGTTATCAATTTTTTTCCACTAGCATAAAAATCTGTCACTCTCAATTCAAAAAGGACATACTTCTTTCTTCGCAAGTAATAATTCAATAGTGAGCAAAGTCTGAATTTTGAGAAGAAAGTGAGCGAACAAAAAAATTTTAACCACTATCAAATTCATACTATTAAAGGAGAATCCAACATTCATCACACTTGACATAATTTTAATCATCTGCACTAATAAGTGACTAAATAAATTAAAACTTGAATAATAATAGAAATTACTCTAGAAATCAGTACTCACTCTAGTAAAAGAGGCCCACCCTTGAAAATTTTATAAATCTTAGTGATTTGTGAAGCTATTGAAGAATATGTATTCAACCAACACACGCATTTGATATTTTTTACATGCGTCACTAATTCTATATATAACCCACTAAAATTTTAAAATTAATTTTTTAAAAAAATTATCAAGATCTAGTCAAATATAGTAGGTTTTGTTTCATCTTGTTCTGAAGTACCACTTCCACTATCTTACGGAGTGTACTTCCATCACGTAGCAAAGAAAATTGCTTTTACCATAAAGACCGAAACTCACATCCACTGCCCGATCACTGATACAGGAAATGGTAAGTTTGGGCATTGCAACCAGGCAAATGCTATGTACCTCTTCCCTGGGTATGTTGTTTCACCTCTTTATTAATAATAGAACAAGGCGTTCTTGTTGTACTTCTAATCATTTTCATCAATACAGCATAGGGCTTGGTACACTTTTATCTGGTGCACGTGTCATCTCAGATGGCATGCTTCAAGCAGCAGCTGTATGGTGATCATTTTCAACTCTTGCCTCACTTCGGGCTTGTTTGGGATCACTTTTATTTTTATTTTTTATTTTTTTTGCTTTTATTTTAAAAACATATTTATTCACTATATTTTTTTTGTTTTTATTTTTTATTTTTAAAAACAAATTAGTTTGTTTTTAGAAATATAAAAGGCATCGAAAAGTTATTTTGAGTATGTTTAAAAATAACTAAACATGTTATGTCATACCAAATAAATTTTGTTTTAAATAAAAACAGAAACAGAATAAAATAAAAATAAAAAACAAAAAATAAAATTGATCCCAAACTGTCCCTTAGTGTTTTTTTTTTTCCTAAATTTTTATTTTTTTTACTTTCAAAAACAAACTACCTTAGTTATAAAAACACTAAACATACCTAAAATTATTTTGAATGTTTATGAAAACAACTAATCATGTTTTAGCTTACCAAACATATTTTATTTTTAATAAAAACATAAGCAAAACAAAACAAAACAAAACAAAAATAAAAAAATAAAAAGCAAAAACCAAAAATCATCCCAACGGCTCCCTTCAATTTTTTTTTTTTTTTTTTTTTTTTTTTCATATATTGGTTCTGCCATGGTTAAACCAGCCTTGCTGCATATATGAAAGAAGAGGACGTTCTCGACGGAATAATATATCCCCCAATTTCCAGGTTTATTGTGCAGCTTTCACAACTTTTCATATCTCAGTTTGCCAAATTTATAAATTAGCATTTCTTATGCTCTTCCTTCCAAGAGCATAAAAATTCATGAAGGAGAACAAGTTTAAAGTAGTCATGTAAACTCTGAACTTTTTAATGCAGGATACGTGACATAACACGAGAAGTTGCTGCTGCAGTAATCAGGGAAGCTGTGGCGGAGGATCTAGCAGAAGGACGCGAAGATATGGATCCTATGGAGCTCAGGAGACTTGATAAGGTTGTCTCTAACATCAAAATTGTACTCTTTACGTTTATACCACCTAAATCTTTTCTATCATTTGAAAAATACTACCATTTTAACTTTTAAAATATGAAATGTATCTTTTCATGCAAAGGTAAAGTGTTATGTATGTAAGAATTGAAGTTTAGGTGTTAAATATGTAAATTTATAAGAATTGGGTGGTATGTATGTAAATCTTCCATTTTTTTGCGTGAAGACTAAGTACAACTTAGAAATTTCACATTATGTTTCATGAAATTTAAGGCGGAGACTTTGGCATATGTGAAGAGCCACATGTGGGAACCAGACTATGCAACCTTGGTTTACATGGACTGAAAATATGATATTTCAGTGTAAATATCCAATCAAACAAATTCATTCTGAGGTAAAATGTAGTTTTCATATTTTTCTGTTTCATTTTGTTATGATGGATGACACCGCATGTATTTATGTGTCATCAGCGGTAAGATTTAGTCTGACTATATATTAAATTTATTAAGTACTTGCTTGTATTTAATTAACCTAGGATAATTTCATTTCTTTCTTAGGCAGCTCCATGTTCTTGTTACAAGGGGTTCACCGAGCACACTGTCTCCATCTCTAAAGTGAGTTCCAATAATGTTATTTTGGATAATTAGGATTTCGCCCTCTATAAAATGTGAAGGAAAATGTCTGCAGAGTTTGTGAAGTTTGCCAAAACTGTGCTTGAGTATGTGCTTGTGTGATGGAATTTATTTTGCGTGGCTTCTGTGTATAATATTGGTTTGCTTGACTGAAACTTCAGTTTTGCGTGGCTTCTGTGTTTAATATTGGTTTGCTTGACTGAAACTCTAATATTGGCTTCTGTGTATAAAATGTAAATGAAAATGTATGCAGAGTTTGTGAACTTTGCCAAACTTGTGCTTATGTGCTTGTGTGATGGAATTTATTTTGCGTGGCTTCTGTGTATAATATTGGTTTGCTTGACTGAAACTTTGATTTTGCGCTTTTATCGTTCGTCCTGTTTTTCTCAAGAGCTCAACGTTCTTCCTTAGTGCATGTTCTGTAGTATTTTGCTTATAAAAGAGAAGCATAAAGCTAAATTGTGTTGTTGAGATGAGAATGCTTAGGTGGATGAGTGCTTTACACTTAGAGAAAATGCAAAACGAATATATGTTAGTTGCGGACTCTGATTGTAGCACCCATGAACAGCAGGTTGGTTGGCTTCCACGCAATTAGTGCACTCGGTGTCAAGTCGCCAAGCTATGGGCGTTAAGCGCCCATTGAGCATTACCAAACCGAGAAGGTGGAAGTTTTACGCCCAAAGTGAGTGTAGCGATGGGGCGCCTGCTTTCAGAGCACTGGGCGCCCATAGCAGTTTTCATGAGAACTATTATTTATGTTATTTCATGAGAATCGTTTAGAGGATTCCCAACAAAACTGATATCAGAGTGGGGGTTCGATTCGAGTGGGAGCAATGACCAATGAAATAAGGTTCAATATTAAGAATTTGAATGGGACGAACTTCGCTTTATGTAAGATACAGGTGGAGGATTTGTTGTATCGAAATAATTTGTACTTGCCACTACAAGGAATCACAAAGAAGTCGGAGTCTATGCCTATTGAGGAGTAGAAAGTGTTGGATCGAATGGCACTGGGTTTGAATAGGTTAAACATTTTCCTCATTTGTTGCGTTCAACATTGTGAATCAGAATTACACTTGATCTCAAGGCGGCATTAGCCAAGATGTATGAAAAACATTCTGTTTCTAATTAGGTTTTTCTGATAAAGAATTTTTTTAACATAAAGAAGGTGAAAGCTAGTTCAATGGCAGAGCATCTCAATAACTTTGACATTGTGACAAGTTAGTTGTGTTATGTAGAGATCAAGTTTGATGATGAGGTCAAAGCAGTGGTGAAACTATCTTCTTGGCCTGAAAGTTATGATGGTTTGGTAATGGCGGTGAGTAATTATTCAGAGACTTCAAAGTTGAACTTTGATGACATATTCGACTGATGTTGAATGAAGAAGTTTGCAGAAAAGCAGTGAATGGTGAATCTTAAGGTTCTGCGTTGAATGTTGATAACAGCGGGAGGAATCTGGGTAGGAATACAGTTAGAGGCAGATCCGAGAAAGGAAAGCCCAAGTCAAGCAGAGGAGAATGTTGGAACTGCGATAAGAAGGGGCATTTCAAGAAGGACTGCAAAGCTCCAATAAAAGCTGGTGGTGAAGGACATGATAGTAGTTTTTCTACTATTGTTTTCACAAATGAAATCCAAAATGACTCTTTGGTGTTATTCCTAGTCAGCACTCAATCTTGGATAGTGGATTCAAGTGCTCTTTTCATGCTTGCCCCAATAAAATTGTATTAAAAAACTACACTCAAAGTGATCTAGGGAATGTTTATTTAGGAGATAACAAGCTCTGCAGTATAATAGGAAAGGGTGATGTTGATATTAATTTGGCTAATGAAATAGTTTGGAAGCTTACTGATGTCAGACATGTTCCAAGTTTGAAGAGAAATCTTATCTCTGTAAGTCAGTTGGTAAAGTTAGGGCTCGTTATAACTTTCACAGGTGATACTTGGAAGGTGACCAAGGGGCATTAGTGATGGCTCAGGGTAACATTGAATGCACCCTTTATCTGATCAATGAAATGGTTGATTTCATTGATGTGGCTGGAACCATAGTGAATGCAGGTCTGTGGCACCGTAGGCTTGGCCTTATGAGCGAGAAAGGTATAAAGTCCCTACTTTCAATGAATAAGCTTCAGAGTTTGAAATCAGTTGATATGGATTTCTATGAAAACTGTATTAATGACAAGCTGATGAAAGTTTCTTTTTCCAAAAGTAGGTCAGCGGTAATGTCAAAGAAATTGAAGTTAGTGCATACTAATGTATGAGATCCTACATCAATTCAGTCCATTGGAGGTTCTCATTATTTTGTCACATTCATTGATGATTGCATGAGAAAAGGTACGAGTTTATATCTTGAAGGAGAAATATAATGCATTTGAAGTTTTTAAGAAATGGAGGTTATAATAGCAAATGAGACAGCCTTGAAACTGAAGTGCTTCAATCAAATAATTTGGGTGAGTATCGTGATCAGAAGTTCAGGAATTTCTGTGCTACAGAGGGGGTCAAGCATGAGTTCACTGTCCCAAGGAGACCGCAGCAGAATGGTGTGATTGAGTGCATGAACAAAACAATCATAGAGCGTGTTGGGAGCATGAGGTTGCATTTAGGCTTGTCGAAACATTTTTGAGTTGAAGCAGTTAAAACTACAGTTTATTTGATTAAGTGTAATCCGTCAGTATCTTTGGAGGAAGGCTTACCTAAAGAAGCTTGGAGTGGCAATAAGGTATGAATTTTTGGTGTTTTGCATATGTGCATGTTGATGCAAGTTTTAGAAGCAAGCTTGATAAAATTCGTGAAGTGCACCTTCATTGGATATGGCTCATATGAGTTTTGGTACACATTCTGGGATTATCAAAATTAGAAATTCATCAAGATCCTGGATGTCACTTTCAACGAGATAGAGATGTACAAGGACAGTTAGAACTCAAGACAGTCCATCAGTTATTTCTGAAGAATCCAGATATGTGGAGATAAATGATATTGGTGATCAGAAGGATGGAGAAAGAAAAAGTGCTCAACCAGAAGGAGCATTGGAAGTTTTTCAGACACCTACTACAAAAATCAAGAGATCTAGCATAGTGAAACAACTCATACAAAGGTATTGTCTTTCTTTACACTTTATTACTAACTGATAGTGGTGAACCAGAGTGCTTTGAGGAGGCCACTCATGTTGAGGATTCAAGGGAGTGGGAGCTCGACATGGATGAAGAAATGCAATCTTTAGAGTCAAATCAGATTTGGGATTTGACAGTACTACCAAATGGCAAAAGAGAACTGCATAACAAGTGGGTCTACAGGCTGAAATAGAAATCAAATGGTAGTAAGTGCTACAAGGTAAGACTTCTTGTAAAGGGTTTCTAGCAGAAGGAATGAGTGGATTATACAGAGATTTTCTCCCCAGTGGTGAAGATGATGATTGTCAAGGTTATGCTAAGTCTGGTAACAGTGGAAAATCTACATCTAGAGTTGTGGATGTAAAAACATCTTTCTTACATGGAGATCTGGATGACGAGCTATACATGGTGCAGCCACAAGGTTACAATGTTCCAGCTAAATAAGGTTTGGCATGCAGATTGAAAAAAGAGTCTCTATGGCTTAAAGCATGTCCCAAGATAGTGGTATAGGAGGTTTGACAGGTTTATGTCAGAAAACAGGTACATTAAGTGTCAGGCTGACCACTATTGCGTCATCAAACACTTTGGTAACTGTTATATTTTGTTTCTGTTGTGCGTAGATGACAAGCTGGTTACAAGGGCAAATATGGAGAAAATCAAGGACTTGAAGAATCAGTTATCAAGTGAGTTTGAGATAAAGGATGTAGATCGAACCAGGAAGATTCTCAGGATGAGAATCAGCAGTGATAGGAGTGTAAAAATAGTGAAGTTGTCTCAAGCAGAGTATGCTGCAAAGATCCTACAGAGGTTCAACATGAGTGAGAGAAAACCAATTAGTACTCCCCTAAGTAGTTACTTTAAACTATTTAAGGAGCTATTGCCTAACTCCGAAGTAGAGTAAGCATAGATGGAAAGAACTATGTTTCAGTAGTTGGAAGTTTGATGTATGCAATGTTTTTTACCAGACTAGATATTGCATATGTTGTAGGAGTAGTTAGCATGTACATGGGTAATTCAGGCAAACATCATTGGGAAGCTGTAAATTGGATTCTCAGGTATTTGAGATAAACAGTCAACAGGGCACTTTGTTATGGAAATACTGGGATCAGTCTACAGGGATTCGTAGATTCAGATCTAGCAGAAGATGTGGACACTATGAGAAGTACATATGGGGGTATATCTTCACATTGGGGAGCACAACGGTGAGTTAGATTTCTAGGTTGCAGAAGATTGTTGCTCTTTCTACTACAGAGGCTGAATATATTGTTATTACTAATGTTAGCAAGGATATGATTTGGCTACAGAGTTTCATGATGGAATTGGGCAAGGTGCAGGGGATTGGAAAACTTTACAGTGACAATATGAGTGTGATTCATCTTGGTAAGAACGATGCTTTTCATTTCAGGACAAAACGCATCCAGCTCAGGTATCATTTCATTCGGTCTCTTCTAGAAGATGAGTTGTTTTTTTTTTTTTCTGGAAAAGACACATACAACTAAAAATCCTGCGGATATGTTGACGAAGATGGTCACTGTTGAGAAAATGAAGTTGTGCTTAGCTTCAATTGGATTTCATGAAGGTTGAGATCGGGGGTGAGCCACACCAAGGTACGTGACTATGAAGGCAATTCATCTGGAGGTGCAGGTACAGAGGACTAGACTAGGTGCTATCATTCTCCAAGTGGGAAATTGTTAGTTGTGGAGTCTGATTGTAGCACTTATCAGAAGCAGGATGGTTGGCTTCCACGCAGTCAATCTACCCAATGCCAAGGAGCCTGACTGTGGGCGCTTAAGCTCCCACTGAGTGTTCCCAAACCGAGAAGGTAGAAGTCCTTCTCCCAAACTAGGCGCTTAGGCTCCCACTTCAGCGCTTGTGCTCCTGCTTCTAGAGAACTGACTGCGACTTTATATATGCTTAAAAATACAAGATAAATATGGACGTAATAAATATTCAATAATTGTAAAGTCACACTTATCAATGCAAGTATACGTATCGCTCAAGTAATATAAGGTTCTAATGGAGTCCTAGATATCGATCCCACAGGGAGTGGTTTAGAACTGTGAACTAAGATTTTAGAAAAGCAATACTTTAATCACAACAACGAAGTTCAATTTGCTTATCTGTCACTAATAGGCAATTGAAATAAACAGGTAAATTTAATAACTCTTAAATAACTAATGATACTAAGGAGGGTCTAATTGTGATATTCAATATATAAGAAAGCATCATTCTTCTTGTCAAGAAATTATAGTGAATTAGTTCAATTTATATTATGTCAAATAGGAGCATACATATTCTTTACTCTTTGGTCCAGGCATAAAGAACATTGACTAATCCTACGCTTGTTTACTGAATCTGTGTCTAGGCTGGGAGGATACCGGCTCTCACGTTCCCCTCACCTGAGGGCTAACATCTACACTTCAGCACCCAAACGATAGGATCGAATTGGGGATTTTAGTCTGTCACTCTAAAATCTCCAATTTTACGCCCGATAATATTATTTCCCTGTTTATTTGCACTCAACTTCCAAGGGCTTTGACCTCCCTGAATCTTGGATGTAATCCTCACTTTAGTTGTAAAACTCAACATATTTTAACAAATCAATTGGTCCGATTGAAAGTAAATTAAGATCGAAGTGAAAAGATCATCACAATTTCTTAAACAATTTAATGGCTTCACCAATTCAAATCACCATT
>JXCR01108895.1:31524-49195 GCA_002079205.1 Phalaenopsis hybrid cultivar
ATTTAAGGTCTCATATGAAGGTTGAACATCCACAAATTGCCAGATGAATTCTCTTCCATCATAGAAGGTGTTGGAGAATAATTCATCCCATAATGATCTAATTTCTTTGATATTGCAGTAATCTGCGAAGATAACATAGATATTGCATCAGAATCATGGATACTAGGTACTCTTTTAGGATTTACCCGTTCAGAGGGTCATTGAAAATTATTGGTAGTCATCTCTTCTATTAATAAATAAGCCTCATCAAAAGGTTTTGACATTAAAGAACATCAGCCGCAGCATCTATAATTGATCTAAGAGATCCCACTAATTTATTATAAAAAGTTTGAATTATCAACCAATCTGGTAATGAATGATGAGGGCACTTTCTAAGAACTTTAAATCTCTCTCAAGCTTCATATATTGACTCTCCATCAATCTGACAGAATGATGTTATGTCATTTCTAAGTTTAGCAGTTTTAGATGGAGGGAAATATTTGGATAGAAATTTCTGTGAAAGTTCTCCCCAAGTTCTAATAGATCCCGGTGCTAACGAATTTAACCACATCTTAACATTATCCCTCAGTGAAAAAGGAAAAAGTCTAAGTCTCACAACATCGTTTGAGACTCTGTCATATTTAAAAGTAGCACACTGTTCTAAAAAACTAGCGAGGTGTAAGTTCGGATCTTCATTAGGTGTACCTCTGAATTGATTGTTTTGTACCATTTGTATAATAGCAGATTTAAGCTCAAATGAATTAGCAGCTACATCAGAATTTTGGATAGATAAGTGAATTTCATCTACTGTAGGATTTGCATAATCTCTTAGGGGTCTATGTTGGTGTTCATTCTCTATTCCTTGATTGTTCAGGTTGTTTTCCATTGTATCAGAATTTCTAGGTTCTCTTCTTAATCTTCTAATCCTTCTAACAGTGCCTTTTAATTTTGAATCGTAGGGTATAAGAATTTCAGGTCCAAATTTACACATACAATTTAAAATCAGTACTCAGTAATATAATTAACTAAATATAAAAATAAGTTGCAATTCAAGTAAAATTTTCTAATAATCCTAATTTGTTTTACTCTAATCGTGATTTGACTCACTCAATCACTCAGTCCCCGGCAACGGCGCCAAAAACTTGGCTGCGACTTTATATATGCTTAAAAATACAAGATAAATATGGACGTAATAAATATTCAATAATTTTAAAGTCACATTTATCAACGCAAGTATACGTATCACTCAAGTAATATAGGGCTCTAATGGAGTCCTAGATATCGATCCCATAGGGAGTGGTTTAGAACTGTGAACTAAGATTTTAGAAAAGCAATACTTTAATCACAACAACGAAGTTCAATTTGCTTATCTGTCACTAATAGGCAATTGAAATAAATAGGTAAATTTAATAACTCTTAAATAACTAATGATACTAAGGAGGGTCTAATTGTGATATTCAATATATAAGAAAACATCCTTCTCCTTGTCAAGAAATTATAGTGAATGGATAAAGTGAATTAGTTCAATTTATATTGTGCTAAATAGGAGCATACCTATTTTTTACCCTTTGGTCCAGGCATAAAAACTATTGATTAATTCTACGCTTGTTTATTGAATCTGCGGCTAGGCTGGGAGGATACCGGTCTCACTTCGAAGCTCCCACGTTCCTCTCACCTGAGGGCTAACATCTACACTTCAGCACCCAAACGATAGGACCGAATTGGGGTCCTCGCCTGAGGGCTAACATCTACACTTCAGCACCCAAACGATAGGACCAAATTGGGGATTTTTCTGTCACTCTAAAATCTCCAATTCTACGCCTGATAATTTTATTTCCCTATTTATTTTCACCCAACTTCCAATTGTCACTCTAAAATCTCCAATTCTACGCCCGATAATTTTATTTCCATATTTATTTGCACCCAAATCTGAGGGCTAACATCTACACTTCAGCACCCAAACAATAGGACCGAATTGGGGATTTTAGTCTCTCACTCTAAAATCTCCAATTATACGCCCGATAATATTATTTCCCTATTTATTTGCACCCAACTTCACACTCTAAAATCTCCAATTCTACACCCGATAATATTATCTCCCTATTTATTTGCACCCAACTTCCAAGGGCTTTGACCTCCCTGAATCTTGGATGTACTCCTCACTTTAGTTGTAAAACTCAACATATTTTAATAAATCAATTAGCCAGATTGAAAGTAAATTAAGATCGAAGTAAAAAGATCATCACAATTTCTTAAATATTTTTATGGCTTCACCAATTCAAATCACCATTTCACAAATCTCAAAACAATGAGAAAGACAGATAAAACTACTCAGATCTCATGGGGAAAACACAACAAAACTCAGAATTCATATGTAAAATCAAAGTCATACAAACTACAACGAGTAAATAACTTATCTCTAGTTTCTCCCCAAGAACACTCCTCGAAGTTCCTCTGAATTTCTTCCTTTCTTTACAGCACACAGAATTCCTCTTCGAAGTAGCAAGAAGGAAGAAATCTCTCACTTTTCCTCCACTCTTACAATTTCTCGAAGAATTCCTCACAATATTAGAGCATTTCTAATCTCTAGGAACTCTCTCTAGCACTTCCTTTACTCCCTAGATTCTTTCCCTCCTCTAGGCTCTCCAATTTTCGACCAAAATAGTCTTTTAAAGTTATGGATGAGTTTTCCCAAGTGTTGTCTAAGCATCCCTTCAAAATTTGGTCTTATCCAAAGCTTGAGTAGGCATAACCATCGAGGGCGCCGTCGGTGAACTTCTGAGAATTTTATCCTGTAGCCTCGGGAAAAACTCACCGTCGGCGTGGTCGAGGGCGCCGTCGGCGTGGTCGAGGGCGCCGTCGGCGGCCTAGTTCAAATCTCCATATTTTGGTCATTTTCGCTCCAAATTCGTTCATTTTTGTATCTTTTTGTTTCAATGACTCTAATTCATCATTCCTGCAACAAAACATCAAAAATATATTTCTTTAAAGTGCAATATCATTAAAAACAGTATAAAATAGGTATTAAAATTTCAGCATATTTTCCTCTGGCCAAGAACCGAGCCCCCATAGCAGTTTTCACAAGAACTGCTATTTATGTCATGATTTTGGGCAGCGTATTTTCAGGCTTGGAGCGTAACTCTTCATGTTTGTTCATCACCAAAATCCTGGTAAAGGTGAGAAGCGTTGGTGAGAAAGATTTTGATGTCTTTCGACGTGATGTTTTTTTGCGTAAGATCAGTAGGAAGAGTGTGGAGTAGTGCACTATAAGTTTCCTCATGTGAGTGTGGAAAAGAGACTTGTGTGAATCCTTTGTAAAACTTTCCAAAATTCATAGTAAAATTTGTGATGGTGTGGCTCCGTGGTTTTTTCTTGTTCTCGGGTTTTTCCAAGTAAAATTCATGTGTTATTTTCTGGTTGTTTTTTTATTGTGCTTCTGGTTTAAATTTATTGTTCTGATTTTCTCGAATCATGTGATCCTATTCTGCTATGACATTGAGAATTGTTTGGAGGATCCCTAACAATATATCCATGAGGTTGGTGTAGCTTTAGTGGTAGACAAGATTAGAGAGAGTCGTCCTATATGGTTTGGTCACACTAAACGTTGATTATCTAATGATCCGGTTTGAAAAGTAGATGTTTTAGATTTGACTTATGTTAAGAAAGATAGAGGTAGACCTAAAAAGGCGTGCATTTTGTATAAAAACGATGCTTATTTATTAGAATTACATGCAAATATGAAGCTCAATAGGACAATGGAGAAAAATGACTCATGTAGCGATACCCACATAGTGGGATAAAGGTTTGTTGTTGCTGTTGTAAAAAAATCTTAGCTCTTTTATCAAAATTATATTTCTTCACCAGGAATAAGATGTGCTAAAAAATATGGGCATGTACTTCCCACATAATTTTTATATCATTCAAATCTTTGACATTACATTAAAAATATCACTATTATTAACTTCTTAAAAGTGAAATACGCATTTTCATGCATAAATTTTATTACCAAAATATTATAAATGTAAATATCAAACTCCAGGTTTTAGATAAGTAAATACAAAAGAATTGGGTGAATGTATGGCATAAAAATAATGTAACTTACTCTCCAAGCTAAACGGGTGTAGAACATGCACTATGGATTATGAACATAAATATAAACATTATAGTTTTGACCAATCATAAGTTCATTTGTTGACTAGATTCACATGATCGAGTTCCTGGCAGCTTATAATGAAATCATTAATCCTAACAGGCAGTATTTAAAGTTTAATAAATTTGAATAATAATTATGTCAGATTAATAATATATTTTCCAAAGAGGTTTGGATAGATTTGATGCTCAAGTAGTAGATAATTTCTGCCTTTATAACTTGCATATAATTTATTTGATTCAGCGCTCTGATATTGTTAGTTTTTTAATAATTGGGAAAGGGAAAGATGATAATATGACCATTTTATGACTGGGAAGCGTAAGAAACGTGGCCTAGACCAGTAGGTTAGAATGTGTTGCATGCCAAGTGATTGGGTCGTCTATTAAATGAAATAAACTGTCGAGTTTTTTAATTTAATTTAAACGTAGCATTGCATAGTTATGAAGATTGATTTATATATATTGAAAATCATCTAGATATTTTATATTTTAGAAAGAGATTTTTATATCAATAATTGGGGGATTTACATACCTAGCACTTAAAACTATTGAAATTACAGATCTCACACATAAACATCATGATTTACGCCATCTAGCGTCCGTAACGGCGTTAGCTGATTGGTCGGGCATACATGCCGGCGACCAAACACACCGGTAAAATTTGCTAATAAAATATTAAAAAGTGAGTTTGAGGAATTAAATTAAATAAATCATTATTATATTAAATTATAAATGATAAGATATTAATAGATATACTAGTTCACAAAACTTATAATTACAACTTTTTTTTTTGCATTTAAACAATTACATCTAGGAGAAATTAAAATTGAATCATAATACCTATCTTTTGGCACTCCACGACACTAGTACACATACTCCTTGAGGTTCATCTAATCTACTCTTAGTTTTCCTGTAAAATAATGGCAATTTAAGATTTGAGTTAGTACTACTCAGTGGCCAAATATTTCTATATTACAATAATTTATATTTTAAAATATTTTATAAAAAAACAGTAAATTGTAAAAGACTTCGTGATAAAGAAAAGTCTCATTTACTTTCATTTGTTTTATTACACTTTTTATTATTGAGAGTCATCGTTTAAACCTACACTTTTTAAACATATATGTTTAACATTTTCCAACCCATCATAAGACAGACAATTATTTTCATTTTTCATTTTCAATTTCATTTATATTTTTATTTGCATTTCTATTTTTGTGTGTTGGTACATTATATTCATCTGGTTTTTCTTGATTGAATAGGTGAGGATATCTTTCTCTAATTGAATAGGTGAGGATATCTTTCTCTAATTTCTGGTTTTTCCTCCCATGTGGTATCTTTTTCAGTCTCATGCTACCATTATACATGAGCAAAAGGGATTTCTCTAATTCTAAGTTGTTTCGCATCATAATCTATGATTCTTTGTCTCATCCACAAATGTCAAATCAGGTTGAATATCTATAAGATTTGTGACAAGCTTACCAGCATCATCAACATTATACTTCCAGGGTAAGGATATATGAAATACACTTGTGTGTGTACGCGCACTTGTAGTGCAAGCCTGCAAGCCATTTTCCGAATCTTCTCCACAATTTTAAACGGGCCAACATTTCATTGACTTAACTTCCTAGACTTTTCAACTCGCTTAGCTTCGATCTCATTTGTTGATGCTTCTTTTTCCTCGTAGTACGCATTCAAGTCGGTCACGTTGAAGGTAGCATAAATATTGTAATCCCTTGACAAGTCAAGCATGTAGGTGTTATTCAGCTTTTTGATTATCCTGAAAGGTCAGTCTGCTCTAGGCTTGAGTTTTTCGAAAGATCTAATAGGAGATCCCACTTTATTGAATTTGATCAACGCTAGGCCTCCCTCCTGAAAAGTTGCATTCTTCCTCGTTTTATTAACTTGTGCCTGGTACTTATGGTTATGCTTGGCGATCTCTTTCCCCAACTTCATCATGTAGCATCTAAATCTCTTTTATTGTCGCCTCAGCGTTCGCACTATCCTTGAAGTAGGAAGAAGCATTACCAACTCAAGTGGAGTGAGTGGATATTGCCCATATACATTTTCAAAAGTGGTGTGTCTCTTAGTCTGACTCACAAACTTGTTTCAAGGAAATTCGACTTTGGCTAAAATCGGATCACATTGCTTTATGTTATTCCATATAAAGCACCTAAGGAAATTTCCTAGACTCCTATTCACCAACTCCGTCTGACTATTTGTCTGTTGATGAGGTGTTGAGTTAAATTGAAGCTTAGTACCAAGCTTCCCCCATAAGGTCCTTCAGAAGTAACTTAAAAACTCGAAAAATGCATTTTCAAGCAACCAATGTTGGGCGATCATTTTTTTTATATCCACCGAGATCGGGTTGATTAAACGAGAAACAAGAACAATAGAATGTCATAATACAAAGCGATCAATCACACAACATAAAGCAAGTACAACATAATAAAATTATACATTTTATTTATCTCGGCCAAAAGGTATGAACCATCCAAGTAACAATAAACACAAGAGGTACATCTGTTACAAACTTTTGATAAGGAATGCGCTTTCAATGGAATCAAAGGCTCTGTGTTAAATTCTGTCGATGAGTCCTCGCCAAGGGACCTCGATTCCTCCTCCTCGCTCTCACTGCCTTTGCATCTTCTTTATAATGAGAGAGCCTTAAGAGAGCACAAGGGAGGCAAAGGCACCCATTCTCCTCACTCTCTATCTTCTCACATACTTTTTAAGAGAAAGAGTTAAAGCGGGGAAAGGGAGTGTTGTTGCCCGACAACCCTTATTGTCCGAACAATCGGTAAAGGATCGGTCAGGGACACCAGACAACAGTTGCAAACGAATGTGGTAGCTGATGATACGAGGTCGGTGTGCACCATATATGTTTATGGGGAGGATTTCTCGTCAGTGCACTATCTTGGTCTCCTCCCCTAATTGGCTCCCCCATGTGCTTCATATTCTTCCTCGCAAGTCTTGGAAACGAGGAAGGGTGAAGAAATGGGCACTTACTGCCAAAAAACTTATGAGTCTCACCCCTTCGCCACTACGGGGAGAAGCTGAAAGCCTTCTGACAGCAACCATTGAACGAACACATTAAATTCCCTAGGTGCGTGAAGGCAATGGAACATTTCTCCATGGGACACTACGCCTGTCCATGGGATGAGATGACCTCGATGGTCCGCCTAGTCTGTTGTCGAGTTCAACACCCGACTCGAAGGTACCTGATACGCCTAAAATATATAGTATTTTCAGACACATTTTTATACCTATTTTTTGAGATATTGAGCTTTAATAGAAGGTATTTTTGTGTTTTTCTTTCAGGTACAAGTAAAAATGTGAAAATTGTTTATAAGAGTGAAAAAGGATCAAATTTGGAGCAAATAGATGAAAAATGTGCAAAAGTGTTTTGGCGCCTAAGCGCCGGTTAAATAGAGAAGGTCACGCTTAAGCGCTAGACGCCCGGCGTTTACGCGCCGGTGGTAGTTATTGGATGAGTAAATTCGGTTTTTGTGAATTTTGAAGAGGTTTTTGAGGCACCTATTGGCTTAATAGGTGATTGCAACCACCATGGACGAAAATTATTGTGAAAGCATGCATCTCTTGGGAAAATATATCGAATCAAGACACATTTTGAAGAGATATCAAGGTACCTTTTGGTGAATTATAAAAGAAGGAAGATTGAGACTTTAAAATGGGTCCTGAAAGTACTGGGAAAGTTTTGAAAGTTCTAAAATTGGGGTGTTAGTTGGAGAGATTTTCAGGTACCACATATTTATCCTTTTTATTTTAGTTTTATATTGAGAGTGTTGTAAAAGAGAAGAGATTGATTCAAACTTCAAGGGTTTTGTGGAGGACTTGAGATAAGTTTTTATCTTTTGTTTTATATATTTTTGGTTTTAATTGAGACTTGTTGTTGGTTTGACAATGATTTCTACTTTTAAACTAAATTGTGATTTTGTTTTCTCCATAGATTCTAAGTAGTTTTCTTTATCTTTCTTCTTGAAATGATAAGTAATTAAGTGTTGGATAGAAGTTGTGGAGAGTATTGATCTTTAATGTTAGAAGAAGTTGTGATGATTTAAATCCATGTACTTCATTTACTTCTTGATTTAGTCAATCCATATGTTAAAATTTGTTTTGAGAACATGTAAGAACCATGTTGGTATTGTCTCAGTCAATAATTGGAAAGAATCACATGAAGTTGTATGAATGAGAATGTAGTTCATATGATTGAGTGTAAATAGGGAAATATTCATTGAAGGGTGTAGAGTTAGAGGACTTTAAAGTGACAGGTTAAACGGTAGGAAAATATTCATTGATGAGTGTAGATTTAGAGGACTTTAAAGTGAGAGGTTAAAGCCCCCATTGGAAATAATCATTGAAGGGTGTAGAGTTAGAAGAATTTAAAGTGACAGGTTAAAACCCCCAACTTGGTTTTAAGAATCACATGAGGTTATATGAATGAGAATGTAGTTCATATGATTGAGTGCAAATAAATAGAAAATACTCATTGAATGGTGTAGAGTTAGAGGATTTTAGAGTGACAAGTTAAAGCCCTCAAGTTGGTTTATTGTTTTCAGTTCTGATACGAGATGTTAGCCCCCAGGTGGAGGGAATCGAGGGAACTCTAAAGTGAGAGCCAGTATCTTCCATGCCTAGTCGGTCTTCAGAACTATTCAAACTTTAAACTAGTCAATGTTCTTTATAGCAACTCTAGTAAGGGTAAAGAATATTATTGTTCTTATTTGACACAACACAATTTGCATACTTTCACAACAGAATTCTTATACTTATTACTGATTCATGATAAGAAGAAAGATGTTTTTTTTTATTAAGTGTTTTTCATCTACAAAACTCTAGTTATCTTTTTAAGTTGTTACTATTTTGTCAAAATATCAAAAATACCAAAAATATTTGAATTTTTATTACTGCAAAAGTATATTAGTTTAAGTAAATATCTTTTTAAAAATAGAAAATTTTCTAAAAGTGCATATTGTATAAATTCCATGTGGGTTCGATATTTAAGTCTTAATCAAAAAGTTTATATTACCTGAGAACGATATGTAACTTGCTTAGTATCCCAATATATATAAATTAAAAGTTAAATTCTTATTTTTCTTCAGGATCAAGTTTTTATTTTATTGCAAAGTAAGAAAATATAAGTGAAATATAATCTGAATTGTTGTTGTACTTTGCATATTAGCAGTATCAAGAGGGATCAATATGGCAAGGAGTTGCTAGTGAGGATAATTCCCATTTATGTCTGACAGACACTCGTTAGATTTTTCCTTCTCGAGCTTAAATAAATAGTCTACTACTGTACCCTTCCTATCGATAATCTACAAATCAAACTCTTGCATCAAAAGAAACTATTGAATCAAGCGAGATTTGGAATCATTTTTGGATACAAAATATCTAATAGTCGTATGGTTGGTGTGAACAATGACACGGGTCCCTATCAGCTAGTCTCTAAATTTGTCAAGTGCAAACATTATGGTCAGAAGTTCCTTCTTAGTGGTGGTGTTGTTCAATTGGGATTCATTGAGGGTTCTACTGGCATAGTAAATTGTATGAAAGATCTTCTCTCACCTCTAGCCTAATACAACACCTGTAGTAAAGTCATTGGCATCACACATCAGCTCAATATAAAAGTCTCAATCGGGTGCAATCATCAAAGGTGCAGTGACTAATTTGGTCTTAAGAGTTTCAAAGGCAACTAAGTAGGCATCATCAAAGTTAAAGGGTGCATCCTTCTCTAATTAGAGTCAAAGAGGCATTCTGATCTCAGAGAAGTTCTTAATGTATCATATGTAGAACTTGATATGTCCTTAAAAGCTCCTAACTCCTTTCATAAAGGTAGCTAGTGTGCATGAATTTGATGTCATGAATATCTTAGTTAACCAAGTTACTACCATCTCCAAGAAATTGGATAATCTCACTGTGAATGTAGTAAAAGCCCAAGGTAGAGGAGTTTAGTGATGAGACTTTGATGGACCCTACTACCTCGACCTTAGAAGCTCTGAAAGCCATATGAAACCAACACTAGGCCAACAACCCATATTCAAATACTCACAATCTTGGATGGAAACAACACCCTAACCTACAATGGAACAATAATAACTAAGTCAATTTAGGGGAAGGGATGGGGGGGGAGGGGGATAACCCCAATTTGTTTAAGGACTAAGAGCAGCACAACCTCCCAGATTTAACCCAAATCAGAACCAAAAGCTAGTCACTTTGGTGGAGTTGGTGAGAACATTACATTTAATATCACAAAATCATGGGTTAGCAATTAAGAACATTGAGGGACAATTGGGACAACTAGTGAATTGTTTCAGCCATAGGATTGTAATACTTACATATTTATTAAACTTAGTGCTTGCATATATCTAACATATGAAATATCAATAACTATTAAATGGATAAGCTAAGTGCACACTTATGCGAAGTATATGAGTAAGTTATTGGAGAATTATAGGCCTTATACAAGTTAAAAATTACTTGGAGTTAGATTTCTCCCTAAAGAAATGATTAATTGGTATATCCATATAAATAATAATAATAAAATTCTATGTTTCGATTCCTTAAAGATAATGAAGAAAAAATCTATACACAGATTAAATAAGATTTAAACAAGGTTTGAGCTTAGTTGGAAAAAACCTAATTATTTTGTTGGAACCCATTGTTGATTTGGGTATTGTTCAAATCTATTTCAAACACTATCTAAATGTAAGTTTGAGATTAGGGTTTGTTTGGGGCGGTTGCAGCTTATCCAGCTTATGCTGATAAGCAGCTTATTCTGATATTTTGTTGATGAACAGCTGATCCGAATAAGCTGACTGGCTGTTTGGTTTGTGCGTTTGGAAAACAGCTGATTCTGGATAAAATGACCAATCTGTTTCTGTTATGGATAAGTTGTTTAACTGTTTGGTTTGTGCATTTTATAAACAGCTGATTTGTATATTTTTTTACATATTTACAAACCTTTTTAATGCAATCATAAAGGGAAGATAAATGTGAAGATTTAAGAACATGAAATTACAAAATATTCTTAAAATTAAAGTTTAAAATGTTAAGACATAAAAATACAAAATATTTATATCACTTAAATATTTCAAATCACATCACAGAAGCACAATTACCTAAATAAAAGTGAAATACACCTTAACACACTAATATGTACTCTAATGAGACCCAAAAAAGAAGAAAAAATAACATGTTAAAATTACAAGGAAAAAAATTATAATATTGACTTTAAAATGCAGTAGCATATCACGACCCATGTTACCCGGCTCTGACACTGCATAACCCTGCGCAAACCTGTCCGAGTGAGATATCATAGAATAGAAGCACTCAAACCAGAAGCAATGTACTAAAATTGTGATACCGACAAACTCTGAACTGCGGTGTCCAGTTGGGATAACATAGAAACAGACGTACTGTCAGCCCAACTGAAGAAAGTGTAGTCCTCATGTCTTTGTTCCCACCGCGTGCACATATAAAACTGCCTCTCGTAGCTATGTGGCTGGCGTGGCGTTAGTAGCAAGGATGGTGGCCCGCATCGGCACATCACTTGCCCGAACTTCACTGAGTATCTAGAACTCATCATCCTGCAGTTATTAAAAAGAGAATAGATCAGTCAAAAATTTGAGGAAATATAAAAAATATACTTACCGAAGTATGGAGGCAAAGGTTGCCGACAACAAATTTTTGTGATCATCCAAACTGCTCCACAGTTATCTCAATAAAATCAGTAGAATTTAGTAGTAAAAAAAATTTACTATTATATAAATCCATATAGTGGCATTTGATCCATAAATCTATATATCCAAATATATTTGCATTTACTCAAAAATAGGTAATAGCAAAGCAACTTCATAAATCCATATACCAAACAAATTACAACCAGGATGGTTGGAAAGAAGAGCATGTTGCATGGTCCATAAATTCGTATGTCATTCGTGATCTCTTCAATAATGCAGCAGATTGCCATTACGACAAAAAAAAAGCAGTTGCATGTGAATAGAAAACAACTGCAGGTAATTCGAAGGAAAGAAGAACATGTTTCAACTTCCAGGTATAAAACAGTATACACCCAACACATTCATAAAGACAGGTCTAAACTTACAGCAAGCAGACAGGTACCAAATTGCATTGCAGCCAACAGACACCCACACATTCATACGACATTTTCTTAAGAAAAAAAAGAATTCAGGTTTGGATCATATGTCCACTGCTGAAAACAATTGAATTTTTTTGCATTCTAAGAAAAAATCACTTAAAAAAGCATTACATTCAAATGCCCAATGCTAAATTTATATGCATATTGCAATGAACATAGAAGTTATAACAAGATGATTGGCAATAACTTCCTTTCTCACCAATAGATATAGAAGTTAAGTTTGAACTTTGCAGAGAAGTAATAGTAAGGGCCTTCTCTTGTAAAATAACTTCTTAAAATTTTTGGTGTTTGATGAAAACACCTTCCCCATTCACCAACCAACCCCTATGAAACAATCACACCAAACTACCAACTGTACCATTATTCCTCCATTCTTTCTCCAAACTACATCATCCCTTCATCCCATATCAATATCTCTACAAAATGCTCACAACCAACATAAATGCTCACAGCCGACACTTATGCAAATGCCTGTCAGGTTAGCCTCATATAAGCTAAAAGTCTCCAACATTACCCTCATATAAGCAAGCAAATGTAAATGGTTAGCCATGATTTAAAATACATTACTTAACATCTGATTAGACATCGGATGACTGAAACAATTGTGAAGAATTACTATGAAGTGCACATCAATTTAAAATCGATGACTGATTAATAATAAAAAAGTCATTAGAAGGGTCTTCTCTTATAAAAGAACTTCTTATAGCATCAATAACTTCATGTAAAATGTTTCAGTAAGGCATTAAAAACGCTTGACTATCTAACCAAATAAATGAAAGTAGCTGCTAGCCCACATATATTAGCCCTATGTAAAATGCTTGCCCAACTNTTATACGGACCAACATACCATTGACTTAATTTCCTAGACTTTTCAACTCGCTTAACTTCGATCTCATTCGTTGATGCTTCTTTTTCCTCATAGTACGCATTCAAGTCGGTCACGTTGAAGGTAGCATAAATATTGTAATCCCTTGATAAGTCAAGCATGTAGGTGTTGTAATTCAGCTTCTTGATTATCCTGAAAGGTCAGTCTGCTCTAGGCTTAAGTTCTTCGAAAGATCTAATAGGAAATCCCACTTTATTGAATCTGATCAACATTAGGCCTCCTTCCTAAAAAGTTGCATTCTTCCTTGTTTTATTAGCTTGTGCCTGGTACTTATGGTTATGCTTGGGGATCTCTTTCCCAACTTCATCATGTAGCATCTAAATCTCTTTTATTGTCGCCTCAGCGTTCGCACTAACTTTGAAGTAGGAAGAAGCATTACCAACTCAAGTGGAGTGAGTGGATACTGCCCATATACATTTTCAAAAGTGGTGTGTCTCTTAGTCTGACTCGCAAACTTGTTTCAAGGAAATTCGACTTGGGCTAAAATCGGATCACATTGCTTTATGTTATTCCCTATAAAGCACCTAAGGAGATTTCCTAAACTCCTGTTCACCAACTCCGTCTGACCATCTGTCTATTGATGAGGTGTTAAGTTGAATTGAAGCTTAGTACCAAGCTTCCCCCAAAAGGTCCTTCAGAAGTAACTTAAAAACTCGGAAAATGCATTTTTGAGCAACCAATGTTGGGCGATCATTTTTTTTATATCCACCGAGATCGGGTTGATTAAACGAGAGACAAGAACAATAGTATGTCATAATACAAAGCGATCGACCACACAACATAAAACAAGTACAACATAATAAAACCAGACATTTTATTTATCTCGGCCAAAAGGTATGAACCATCCAGGTAACAATAAACACAAGAGGTACATCTGTTACAAACTTTTGATAAGGAACGCGCTCTCAATGGAATCGAAGGCTCTGTGTTAAATTTGGTCGATGAGTCCTCGCCAAGGGCCCTCGATTCCTCCTCCTCGCTCTCACTGCCTTTGCATCTTCTTTTTATTGAGAGAGCCTTGAGAGAGCTCAAGAAAGGCGAAGGCACCCATTCTCCTCACTCTCTATCTTCTCACATACTTTTTAAGAGGAAGAGTTAAAGTGGGGAAAGGGAGTGTTGTTGTCTGACAACCCTTATTGTTCGAACGATCGCTAAAGGATCGATCAGGGACACCAGACAAAAGTTGTCAAACGAATGAGTTAGCTGATGATACGAGGTCGGTGTGCACCATATCTGTTTGTGGGGAGGATTTCTCATCAGTGCACCATCTTGGACTCCTCCCCCAATTGGCTTTCCCATGTGCTTCGCTCTGGTACCCTCCTTCGACACACGAGTTGAAGGAACAAAAATTAATGCATAACCCATGCAAGGTCCTTCGCTCTTGTCGGGAGAAGGACACCTTTGCCTTCGGTCCCTTGTCAAGTCATCTAGGTTCCCATCGTTGTCCACTAACTTTTTTTTTTGGTATAAGTGCATTTGGTGGAGGCCCCCCTTTCTTCTTTTTATAGGAGGAAGAGGTTAATGGTCCAGAATAATTGCTTTTGACAAACGCTTGTTCGGGAGCCGTCGTGAAAAGGACAACGGGGTGTAGTGACGGGACGGTTCGACGTCTCATTTCCCAAAAAGGAAAAAGAAATGGAATCCACATCACAATCAATGCATCCTTGAATACCAACTCACCAGGATCGCATGATGAGGTGAGGATGCCAAACCCTTCAAAACGGTCGATCACCATTTCTCAACACTGAGGGAACTCAATCCAGCCGAGGACACCGCAGGAGCCTCCTGGCTACTGAATCTAATACTTGTGGAATGAAAGTACACCAAACAAAAAGGTAAAAATAAAAGGAAAAGAAATTAAATAATCCTGGTGGTCGGTTACGATTAATCGATTAACCACTTGCACCCCCTTTAGATCACAAACCCAAGCCTCTAAAATAAAAAATGTTAGGTCTCCAGAGATGGTTCTTCACTTACTAGCGACAAGATAAACGAAAAAGTGTAGAGCAAATCATCCCGGAAACAAGTACCCAATGTTTGCCCTAATAGGTGAAGATAAGGTATGCAATTAGTAAAGGAAACGAACGCAATCGAGGCAAAGGTCCGATCGACCGAACGGGGCGAGGGTATGCGATAACTTAGGTCCTATGCAAATTGATCATTCAATATACACTAATTGTTTGCTATATAAAGTGGTTGGGAGCTCGCGTAGACTCCCAATCGACAACTTAAGTTGAATGAATTCTTAAAAATTAATAATCAATCAACGAGAATGTGATATCCAAAGTTCGTGGTTTAGTTTCAAAGGTGATCAAGACACATGTCAGTGATATGATATGCGGTGATTCACAAAGGTCGCCTAGGACGTGAGTCTCCCATGAGGCGACAACCCGACTGGATGGGATTAACGAACTTTCTCGATCAACCGGCTAATGTGGCAGATCAGCTCACATGATGAACACACAATTAATCAAGTCGCAATTGATTCAAAATAAACAATAACTAACAAATTTTTCTCATATATCCAAAAAAGAATTACAAATGTCTTTCATTTACTATCTTGAATATCTATAGCTCCAAATGGCTACACTTTTACTACAGTGAACAATCCTAACCATCTGAATTTCAATTTTCCTGAAAATAATTTCAATCTTGAATTATAAAACAAAACCTCTTGTCCAAGATGAAATTTCTTCCTAAGAATCTTCTAATCATGTCACTTTTTTTTTTATTTTTTCCTTGTAAATCTTAGCACTCTCATAGGCTTCTACTCTAAAGTCTACCAATTCATTCAGCTTTAGTAATCACTTCTCTGTCACACCTTTCAAATTATAATTAAATTCCTTAATTGCCAGTAGGTCTTATGTTCCAATTATACTTGCAAGTGATAGACTTTTCCAAAAATCAATCTGTAGGGTAACATCCTTATGGGAGTTTTGAAAGTTGTCTTATAAACCCATAATGCATCATTAAGCCTAAGGGATCAATCTTTATGGTTTAGGTTAATAGTTTTTTCTAGGATCCTCATAATCTCCCTATTGAAAACTTCAGCTAAACCACTAGTTTAGGGATGGTATGCAGTAGCAATCCTCTGAGTTATTCCGAATTTTGAAGTGAATGCCCCGATCTTTTTTTTACAAAAGTGGCTACCCCCGTCACTGATAATCACCTTAGGTGTTCCAAATCTATGAAAATGAAATTCTTCAAAAATTTTAGAACACTCTGAGCATCACAACTGGGTAGTGTCACTGCCTCAATCCTCTTAGAGATATAGTCTACTGCTGCCAATACATAAAGTTTTTCTGAAGGTGAAAAACGTCCCATAAAATCTTTCCCCCAAACATCAAATATCTCAACTTCCAAGGTCACATTGAGTGGCATCTCATCTCTTTTAAAAATGTTCCCTACCCTTTGACATCTATCAAAAGTTTTCACATATTGATTAACATCCTTAAAGAGGGTAGCCCAATAAAATTCAGATTGTAAAATTTTAATAGTTTTGTATCCACCAATTGCCCCCCAGATTTTGAGTCATGACAGGCCCTAATAATATCGCTGACCACTTCCAAGGGCACACATTTCCTAAGAATTTGATCTTTACATGACCTAAACAAATAGGGATCATTCTAACAGTAGAAACTGGCATCAGAGAAGAATTTCTTTTTCAGGTGGTAAGTGAGACCATAGGAATGATTATGTTATCAATGTAATTAACAATGTCAACATAACATAGAGTGATCTCCTTAGATATGTGATATACTTAAAATATATAGTGTTTTTAGACACATTTTTATACCTATTTTTGAGATATTGCACTCTAATGGAAGGTATTTTTGTGTTTTTTTTGCAGATACAAATAAAAAGGTGAAAAATGCTTAAAAGAGTGAAAAGGATCAAATTTGGAGCAAAAAGGTGAAAAATGTGCAAATGAGTTTTGGCGCCTAAGCGCCGGTTAAACAGAGAAGGTCGCGTCTAAGCGCCAGAGGTCTCGCGCTTAAGCGCCAGTGGCAGTTACTAGATGAGTAAAGTCGATTTTACAAATTTTGAAGAGGTTTTTTGAGGCAACCATTGGCTTAATAGGTGGTTATAACCACCATGGACGAAAATTATCACAAAAGGATGATAAGCTTGCGAAAATACATCGAATCTAGACATATTTTGAAGAGTTTCAAAGGCACCTTTTGGAAAACTATAAAAGAAAGAAGATAGGACTTTGTAAAGAGTCCTGAAAGTATTGGAAAGTTTTGAAAGTTCTCATTTGGGGAGTTAGTTCAAAGAGATTTTCAGGCACCACTTTTACTTTTATTTTATCATTTTTGTTGGTTTATTTTGAGCGATTGTAAAGAGAAGAGATTCAAAGGAACTTCAAGAGTTTAGTGGAGAACTTGAGATATGTTTTTATCTTTTTGTTTTGAGACTACTTTTGGCTTTAATTGAAACTTGTTGTTGGTTTGACAATAATTTCTACTTTTAAA